>PVLC010002688.1:68653-110266 GCA_004027655.1 Graphiurus murinus | reverse complement strand
CATGATGTACTTACAAGATCACATCAAAGTCAATCACTAAACTGACCAGGAGATAGGGGGAGGGTGGGTGGGAATTGGGGAAGGGTTAATGAGAAATATGTGCATGGATGTCTTTACCTGTACTAGCTTGTACCCAACAAAAATGTGTGATTAACCCTGTTGTACCCAAGAAATGTATAAAAATCCATGCTAAAAAATATAATAAATAAAAAAAATTAAAAAAATAAAAAATATATATATAAAAGGGGCAGATATTTGAGAACTGTCATATATAGGCACTTAACATTCTAGCAAAACTCCTAAATATGAATAACACAATTTTCTATATATTCTCATATCTCTTCTCCACCTCGTTAAAATGGCAGAAAGGAACATATTCATTAATATGACTCAAAGATAAAGCTACTCAACAGCATATTAGAAGGAAATATCTAAATAGAAGTATATAAGCTTAGTAAACAACATTTCAAGTTTTTTTGCTTTTGATATGCCCTTCTTCATTTTCTTTTTTAATATATAATTTTATTGTTGTATTGTAGTCTCACATCATAATGTATTTTATAGTGATAGTGACATACGTTTATACACCACTTGGTGAGAACTTTACTCCCCTTCCCCATCCCTTCCCTAGTCCTTCCTCTTCTCCATACATGAGATTGAGACTATCCTTGGTATTCTCACATATGTACATAACATCAAAGGAAGCATTTCCCTTATTAATTCTTCCTCCCACCAACACTCTTCCCTAGACCACCTTCCTCACTCCACCAGGATTCCTCCTCCATTATCTAAAGTCTCTCTTGTATCCTAATTACTCCATAGCTTCTGCATATGAAAGAAAATATATGACCCTTCACTTTCTGTGACTGGCCAATCTCACTTAAGGCAATGCTATCCAGACCTATCCATTTTCCTGCAAATGGCATCATTTGTTCTGTATTGTTGAGTGGAATTCCATTGTGTGTATATCCCATAATTTTGTGATACATTTATCTGTTGAGGTATACCTAGGTTGGTTCTATAATTTGGCTACTGTGAATTGTGCTGCTATAAACATGGATATGTATTCAACATTTCAGTTTTTGATCATTCTTAAAATTGGTATTTAATAAGTATCCATAAATGAATTTAAGATTAGTCCAAGATTTTAAATTAACTGAGGATATTTAAAATTATGACTAAGCTGCTAAACTACAAAACATAATTACTTTAATATAAAAAGTTTGCCAGAATAATGAATCAATTTAGTTGAACACAAATATATGTTTTTCATAATTTTAAATATTATATAGGAATAAAATGAGCTTATTTGAATCTTAAATCAATATTAGAAGTTTAGAAAGCTCAGTATAACTATTCTCTTTATGAGGGTAAACCTTATTAAGATTTAAAATGTATACTTGTACTTCATTCTGATAAGCTCAAGGAAATTATTCATAACTATTATTTATTTTTAAATAAAATTGCTAATTGAGTCCAATATGTTAAATATTAATCTTTATTATATCGATATGGATTTAGTAACATTTCTAAGCTAGTAGTTTCTAAAATATTAAAAGTTCGGTTTCTTCATGTCCAGTGAATTTTGGGAATATTCAATTTATATTAGCACTTACTTTTCTCTAACATCAATCAAAACAGAATTCCTTTAAGATGTAACAAATTAATATCCTTTGTAGGTAGAAATATACTTCATGCACAAGGCTAAAGGCAAATGCCTTTTAGTAAAAATATGTCTCAAGTATTTTTATTTGCTAAATCTGGCAACTCTACAATGGGATTATCTGTTCCATTGATGGACATTATTTGCATTTCTCCTGGATAAAAAATAATGAAGTAACCTGCACTTCCATAGATTTAAGATAGGCCACACAACAGAAAGACAAGGCCAGAACTACACTGAAAGAAGAGCTAGTAATGCCTTTTACCTATTTTTCAGTTTGGGATAATTTTTACAGTGAAGCACAAGCAAAAATTTAGGGCAAAAAATATTTATTACATAACAACATTGGAAACTAAGGTATAAACAACCACCACGCAGACTATTTCCTTACGTCTCTTTATATTCAGTTTGATATTCAGTTTGAGAAAGTATTAGTCATTTTTTCCAGAGAACTATTTGTATTCAGGAGGTATTCTGATATTTAAGACTGCATATCATAGTCATAAACATAGGTTGGAAAGGTTATTTTTAGCCTTGTGGCTTTTTCAATTGCAGAACAATGTCTGCTTCCAGAAAAGAAAACATAACAAACCTCTCAGATAACAAGACAAAATTGTTCATGAATATTACGTGCAAAAGGTCAATAGCTGCATCCCCTTGCTGTAATCATCTATCTCTAAGGCAAATCAAGATATATCACTCTATACTTCTAAAATATGTATCAGTTTCTCAAGGAATCTTCATAGTCAGCAGCAAACTATATGAGAACTATGTAAATTTTGTTTTAAATGAAAATTTAATGAGTAAATAATCTTAGTTGCAAAATTTCAGAAAAAAAATTTACTCAAAAACTAGAGACACTGATATTCATGCGGTAACTATATAAAATGATCCCTCCAATGCAATCTGGTGATTGTTATGCATTCGTTCATTTATCAAATATTTTTTGAACTCTAAATATGTTGGATTCAGCTGGTACTGACAAAACAACAAACAAGTTAGATCCCTACTTTTGTGAGCTTGTGTCTAGTCAGAATTTGAAGAGAGAACAAATATGAAAAACTGATAAACTGAAGTTTAGTAACTGAACTTCAACAAACTCCACAAAAGGATTTAAGAACTTCATATTTAATTTTATCTTTTAAAATAAGAAAAGGCTGATCTTAGCTTACCAACAGAGTTATGAGTTTTGTCTGTTGGTTTAAACTTTTGCAATTCAAAAAGCACCATCAAAACCAACATCATTGAGCCGGGCGTGGTGGCGCACGCTTGTAATCCCAGCATTCGGGAGGCTGAGACCGGAGGATCCGGGTTCACGGCCAGCCTCAGCTACCTAGTGAGGCACTCCGCAACTCAGTGAGACTCTGTTTCAAAATAAAGAATAAAAAAAAGGGGCTGGGGGTGTAGCCCGGAGGTAGAATGCCCCTGAGTTCAATCCCCAGTACCGCAAAAAAAAAAAAACCAACATCATTGGACAAAATACCATTTAAGAGAGGTAATGAATTTTGAAAAGCTGAAGATAAGTAGAATTTTAAAATAGTGTAATGGCACCAACATTTGTACTTATAATTATAAAAGCAAAAGTAATGATTACAACTGAGTGGTCTTATAAAATAGGCAGCTTGGCAGGTAATACTATGCCCTGTTCAGACACCATTATTCAAGCAGTAATCACATTAGTAAGATTGGGGACTTACCACAATCAATTAGGGAAAGTTTTCAAACAACACAGAAATATCTCCTCTTCCAGCTTCAAATATATTTTCAGTGATTTTTTATCAGCTAATTGTCTATCCAGAATGAATTCTCCCTTATGAGACACAGATTTTATTGAGAGTGTGCTAAGCCCATTAGTGCTCACCTCTACACACGTCTATAACTACAGTTGACTCTGTGACCCAAACCAGCTAAAGAGATGCAAGTAGAATTCTACTGGGCAGGCCTCTAAAAAAGTTGCTGTTTCCCAAAAAAGAAAGACAAATCTAGCTGTTATGTTTTTTTTTCTTATTTTTGTCTTTTTCCATTCTCTCCTTTTCCCTGTATGGAATGGAGAATGATAGCTAAAAGCAATGCCAATGAAGTTCCATCAAGAAGAACAAAACTTCTAAGATTAGAAGATCAGGAAGCAAAAAGGAGCCTGAGTGGCAATGATTTTCTTGAGCAGCTGTACTTCCCCTGGGCTGCCTATCTCTGAACTTCTGAGTGAGAAAAAAATAGGTAAACTTTGATTTAGGCAAGTCACATAATGTGGTTTTCCTTACGTGCAGCTGTATCCAATTTTAACAGTGGATAGAAGTTAAGGGAGCAGGGGAATGGAGAACATGAATATTTAAATTTTGAAATTGCTCTCTGGGGAATTCTAATGTGAATCTCTTTTGCTCTATAAAGAGGAGCAGTTCACCTACTGCATGTCATCTAGACCAAGACTCTGCAAACTTTAACATACATACAGACCAACCAAGGTACCTGTTGCAATGCATACTCAGACATTGCTGGTCTGGAGTGGGGCCTAGGGTTCCAGATGCTGATGGTACTACTTCCTGGACTAAACTGAGGATCAAGGAGCTAGAGACCTAAGTAACAAAAAATCTTAATTGCTATTATACATAGTGCCTATTCAATTTAAATGGTTCTCCCTAACTCTATCTGAAAGATTCCTTCCAATAAAAGGTCTTTTAATGAAAAAATACAATAGAAGTTAATCACATGGAAATCATTACACAAATTCACCAAGTGTTATGTGCATGTATATTACTATCACTCTATACTTTAGTATGATATATAATTACAACGCGCCAATAAAAGTATAAAAATTATACACAGTATAATTTCTCTCTCTCTCCATATAAATTACTAAAGTACAATTTTTAAGATTTAAAATTATAGTCCTAATGTCAAAGATTTCATTCAAAAACTTAATTAATGAAGGAACCAGTAAAATGTTAAGACTGATTCAAAGAGCATTCGAGAAGCTAGTTATTTATATGCAGTTCAAAAAAGAATGTTAGAGCCGGGCGTGGTGGCGCACGCTTGTAATCCCAGCATTCGGGAGGCTGAGACCGGAGGATCCGGGTTCGCGGCCAGCCTCAGCTACCTAGTGAGGCACTCCGCAACTCAGTGAGACTCTGTTTCAAAATAAAGAATAAAAAGGGGCTGGGGGTATAGCTCGGAGGTAGAATGCCCCTGAGTTCAATCCCCAGTACCGCAAAAAAAAAAAAAAAAAAAAGAAAAACGACCATCAAAAAAGAATGTTAGTATAGCATAGCTGGGTTAAATACGAAACTGGTAATCATCAACAGAGCAACAAAGTATGAGTTTTAGAGTTATGTTTTCTGTGAGACTAAAGTTATTTGTATTTCTACTGGATAAAATTTGCAACTTGCAACTTAACTTGCAACCTCATTACTTCCTCAATCTTTAACCATCAATAATCTTGATAGAATATTTGTATATAAGATGTAAACATATATAAAATATAATTATTACCAAGGTTTTCTGGGTATAAATGGTAGTAACCCCAATACAGACTTGGTGATGGCAAGAAAATGCCATAGCTACAAGTACCTGGAAGAAAAGTTAAGTCCTGATTTGCTTCTATTCTTGTCCTGGTTCTTTGTGATCCACTGATCTTTTACTGTATCACAGCCTAGTTTACTATCCATGACATTTTATAGGGAACAGATTTCTTTAGTTGCTCAAAGTTAATCCCATTGACATATCAGTTGTACTGTGAGTAATTGTTCAAAGTAGATACTGAAGGATGGAAACTATGTCCCTTGTATTATAAACAGTTCTGTAGCTCAACTGCTAATCACTACTTAACAAATATGTAAATATTCTTGTAAAAATGATACTTCTGTTCCAATGTATACTGTGTAAACAGGCTACTGAAGTTACATTTTATGCACAGATTTTGCTTTCAACCTTTGGAACAAAACATGGAGCGTCTACCCCGGCTTTTGAAGGAAGAAGCTAATTTTTTAAGGGAGCAACACACTGAAACTTTCCTATGCATCACTTAAAATACCATAGCCCAAAACTACATTCTGGATATGGCTGAGTGAGAAGGCTGGCAGTTCCTCTTCCCCAAAAAAGTAACTGTAAAGCTGAACAAAACTGATAAAAAACAACCATTTGAACACTATGGTAATAAACCAAAGGCATACAACAATGTAAGAAGCATTTATGCATGGAAAACTTCTGGCTTTTGAGCAAGAACAGTAGGAGTCTGTGGCATTTTTGCTTGGGGCTGCATTGAACATCCATCCAGTTCTACGAGGTTCTGCCAGGCAGGGCTGGCCCTAAGGACTGAGAGCTTCATTGTTATGGTTGAAATAAAGTGAGCTTCTTCTCCACACGATAGCAGAATATACATTCACTCCAAGTGCACAGGGAATATTTACAAGGATAGAACACATTCCAGGCCATAAAATAAGTCTAAATAACATTAAAAGGACTCAAATTACATTAAAATATGCTCTAACCACAAAGAAATTAAATTAGAAATAAATAAAAAAAGATTTTTGCAAAACCTCTAAATATTTGGAAGCCAAATATCATATTTCTAAATAACCTATGGATCTAAGAGGTAAGTAAAAGTGAAATTAGAAATCTTTCAAATTGAATGAAAAGGAAAAATGTATATCAAAATATGTGGGAAGCCTCTAAAGAGTCAGTAAACAGCAAAATACCTCTATTAGAAAAGAAAACATTCTCAAGTCAATGACTTCAACTTCCATCTCAAGAAACTAGGATAAGAAGAGCAAACTAAATCCAAATAGAAAAAAGCAAATAATAAAGATCAGAGTAAAAATCAATGAAATAAAAATAGAGAAAATCAATGAAACTAGAAACTAGTTCTTTGAAAAGATCAATAAAATTGATAAACTTTTAGCCAGTTTATCCAAAACAAGAACTGCATAAACAATAAAATTCAGGAATGAAAGGAATGCATTATTACAATTTCTAGAAAAATTTAAAAGGATAATACATTATTATGAGTAATTTATACCAATAAATTAAGCAACTTTGATAAAATGAACACAATAACTAACTGAGCTCACTGAAGCAATATATAACCTATATCTATAGATTATATATTATAAACCTATATATATATAGAAAAATTTAATCCTATATAAAATAAATTTAAATTGTGATTTAAAACCTTTCCACAAAGAGAACTCTAGAATCAGATGGCTTCCCTGGTGAATACTACCATCTAAACTATTATGTTACCCTTGGGAAGTTTCACAGGTATGATTCCTTATTTATAATTGTGGCTAGGACTTAAAAAATCAAATTGGAGGGATTGCCAAAATAATAAATAGAAAGAAATGAAAGTCCATGTTCTTATTGACAAGATGATTCTGCTATATTTTTTCATTCACTCTGCTCTGCTAAATTTTACCAAATAGCTTAATCCTAATTTATCTCGTGTTTTAACACTCTTATGGAGCTCATCATTTCTTCTTATAATACACTTGGTCCCTGCCTTATATTTTAGGCCTTAATTACATTGTTTTCTTGCTTGATGTGCAACATTAGCTTTTCAACTAATGCTTCTTATCCTTAAGGGCAGAGAACAGGAACCTTTCTTCAGTGTTCCTCATAGACCTCAGTACTATGCAGAATGTAAAGTAGGCTGAAAAATATTGCTTCTTTTCTGTGCTAAGAACAAATGTGTTATAGCTTAAGAATGCCTGAATTGCATGAATTTACTATTGATTTGAAACTTAAAGCATTTGAGTTAAAAATGTCTCTTCATAAAAATGTCCCTGAAAACACAGTGAATTAATGCACCATAATTTCCCAAAGTTATATAAACCCCAAAAGCTATGTCATCTCCAGATGAGGCTAGGGAACCTCATCATAGCTCAACCAAACCAAGATAGCATCTTTGTTTCTTCTGCTTAGTCATCTCTCTTATGTTTTATACTCAAAGCAAATAGATGAGGCATGGGGAAGAAAATGATAAAGTATAATAGCCCCTGCAATAATCAGAAAAAGGGAGGATCCACATATTAAGTGACAATAGGCCTAGTCATGAGCAGAAATGACTCCGAACATCTTTGAAGTGGGCATAGCCATGAGAGACCTCTGTGTGATAGGCATAAATAAAAGGTGCAGAAATGTGGACAAGCCTGTGGATGAATTATATTGGCAGAAAGAGAAGAGAGTTTTAAAATGTAATCGGTTTGCTTGGTGTGGTGGTGCATGCCTATAATCCCAGTTCTTAGGAAGCTGAGACAGGAGGATGGCAGGTTCAAATCCAGCCTCAGCAATTTCACAAGACTCTCAGCAAGTTAGTGATACCCTGTTTTAAACTTTTTAAAAAGGGGATGTGGGTATAGCTTGCAGGTAGGAGAGTTCTGAAGTCAATCCTCAGTACCAAAAATATCGACTTGTTATAATTATATAAAATATCTCTATAATTTCTGAGTCAAATCTATAAATAAGAAATATTCTAAGTTTAGCTTCTATCTCTGTCCCTTTACTTTGTTCCCTACTTCTAACATTGTACGGATTTTAGTTTAAAATAGGGTCTGGCTAGCATCCCCTATTGAAACTCCTCTTAACCAGCAATGAAAATAACTTTGATGATATTTTTAAAAAAATAACTCAAGCCAGGCTTGGTGGCGCACGCTTATAATCCCAGTACTTGGGAGGCTAAGACAGGAGGATCCAGGTTCGTGACCAGCCTCAGCTACTTAATGAGGCCTTCCTCAACTTAGTGAGATCCTGTTTCAAAATAAATAATACAAAATAGGACTGGAAATGTAGCTCAGAGGTAGAATGCCTATGGGTTCAATCCTCAGTACCACACACATACACACACACAAAGACAACTCAAAAGCAGTGCAACTAGGATCGCTGTCAATCTATATTTTAGAATCTAGGAGAAATTTCAACTAAGACAAGGCTGATTGATGTGTGTGTGTGTGTGTGTGTGTGTGTGTGTGTGTGTGTGTGTGTGTGTGCCACTAGGGAATGAACCCAGGGGCATTCTGCCTCTGAGCTACACACCCAACACTATTTTTTACTTTTTATTTGGAAACAGGTTCTCACTAAGTTGCCAAGGACCTTGCTAAGTTGCTGAGCTTGGCCATGAACCTGTGATCCTCCTCTCTCAGCATCCCAAGTACTGGGATTACAAGCATGTGTCACTATGCCCAGATACAGCTGATAAATTAAAATCACTGTTTCTGGTCTACCACACTAAGCTCCCATAAATGTCAGCTGGAAGAAAATAAAAGTCTATACCAACTAGAGAGCTAGGCACTGATCCTTCTACTTGATGGGGCACTCTTCTCCCATCCATTCCACCAAATTTTATGCATCTTGTATATGCTTAAATTTTCAGAAAGACATAGGATTGAAGGGATAGGAAGCGTTTTGCAGAACATTAATTAAAAAGGGACAAACACATCATCTGTAAGTTTCAGGAAGGGAAAAGTTAAAATTCTTAAATAAAAAAAAGAAGAAACCATCTCAATGAAATAGGAATAAAGTCATAGAAGAAAAGATAGTTGGACTATATATGAGGTGAAATGGATGAGATAAGAAAGGATTAAAATGAAATTTAAAGTATTACAGAATTAAATCTCATTGGATCAGAATTCACTTGGAAAGTCATCAAATTTTAGAAGTCACATTTGGGAACTTCTTTCAGACAGGAGCATAAAAAGTAAAATGAAGCCGGGAGTGGTGGTGCACGCTTGTAATCCCAGAATTTGGGAAGTTGAGACTGGAGGATCCGGGTTCACAGCCAACCTCAGCTACCTAGTGTGGCACTCTGCAACTTAGTGAGACCCTGCTTCAAAATAAAGAATAAAAAATAGGGCGGGGGGTATAGCTCGGAGGTAGAATGCCCCTGAGTTCAATCCCCAGTACTGAAAAAAAAAAGTAAAATGAGTTTAAACTAGCTGACAATCTATAGAACAGAAAATAGTCAATTTGAGAATTAGTCTTTTTCAAGAAAAAGAAAAATTGGAATAGAATCAATAATTAAACCCTAATTAAAAAATAGAGAAAAATGCACCAAGCCATTTAAAAAGCTCACCATATCTAAGTAAATAGTTTTTATTAAAACCCAAATTTTAGAATTTACTGATAGAAAATTTAAATATTGGGAAAAAGGTTTATAAGTATCCATATTGGCTAGCACAGATTAACAATAAGAAATTAAATATAGATTCAGACATGGTAGATCATGCTTATAATCCCAGTACTTGGGAGACTGAGATAGGAGGCTCACAGGTTCTAGGCTAGCCTCACCAATTTAGCCAGGCCCTCAGCAACATATATATAAATTTAGGCTGGGATTATATTTTCTGCTCTACCTAAAACAATGCTTGGTATTTGCCAAAAGTCAATCCATATATATTGAATGAATGAATGAATAAAACAATGAATGAATGTGTGATGGCGACAGAAAGCAGGACTCAGATAATAAAAATTCATGTTCTTCGTAAAAAAAAATTGGGCTGGGTGTGTAGCTCAATGGTAGAGTGGGTGCTTAGGGTAGGTGCAGCACCAAACAAAAATAAACAAAAAGTGAAAACTTAACCAGTTTTCTAATGAGTTATCTAAATAAACCTATCAGATATAAGCAGTTTGAATATAACAACCATGGTAGACCCCCACCATGGGACTATGAGATTATAAAAGTCTAATAACATATGTTAAGGAAATAGAAGATGCCACAGGAGGGAAAACATTTTTACTTTGAATATTTTCAGTTTAAACTCATGGCTACTAGAAAAGAGGGAGCTTTAGGGGAGACTGGGGAATGTGATTGATAACAAACTAAAAATAAACTCCTTTGTTAAGAAACTAACCATAACCTATCTGACAATTTTAGAAAGAAGAGGACCACTAATATATGTATTTCCCATACCCTTGCTCTCTAAGGAAAATTTTTCCTTTCTCTTGAATGTTTTGAATATTGAGCATGCTCTTCTAGTACATATTATCAGACAGATTAGAGGATGATTACAAAGGAACTATTAAGAATGCTAAGAGTAGAAGGGACTGACTTTTAAGTTCTCGCAAGGTCTGTAAGAACTTGTTTAGCCCCTTCATTGACTGCTCACATGCAACAAACAAAAGTAGCATCACTAGGATGCATTGATCACTGTGTTACTCCAGCAAGCTTAGAAAGACTTGGTTTGGGGGTGTGGAGATACACAGATCTGATACTATCATGAAAGTCACAACTATAAGATTACTTATGGAAAGAGACAGGAGGAAAATCTCTACTTCTACCACTCAAACCTAAATATACTTGTAGCACATTAAATGCATTGTTAACTCAATCATACTGGAATCTTAAAATTAAACACCCTTATAGGCATGACCTTTTATATCAGTTATATTGTCACACTAATATATAACAAACCATCTCAAACCTCATATGTGTATATAAAATATCATGTCATATACTTTAAATATATCCAGTAAAAATGCATACCTACATATATAAATAATTAACAACTTACTGGCTTTAACCAAAGCCATTTATTATTTCCTGGGTATATCTATGAGTTGGCAAGATGGTTCTGCTGAGAGAGACGGAGAGAGAGAGGGAGCATGAGTTCACATGCACATATGAAGATTTCTTTGCAAGAGTAGTAGAAAATGTTTTCATAAGTTATTTTAAAGTGAGAGTCTTCCAAAAATAATCTATCATAATAATGACCCAAAGTAGAAAATGATGACAATGTAATTAGGGATGTGAACATAATTTACCCTTCCCAAGCACTCTAACAAGCAGCAGGATTAAGAAAAGTTTCTACAAATTAAGAGACACATGAAAAGACAAGAGCTAAATCTTTTATAAATTCAAAAAGATGAAGGCATCAGACCTACAGTGGAGAGTAAAGTATCCATAGCTTGAAGATAGGCACTATACTCATGATATAGTAAGTCAGTGAGTTGATTTGAGCCAAGTTTCAATGGGATACCAATTTGACATATGGTAAATGATGATTCATCCTATAGTTCTGAAATACTCTGAATTCTATGAACACCTGGAATGATTTTTAAGTAACTAAAAAATAATTATTTTGAATCAGATTGCTAAAATATTTATCATTTAAAACTGAAGACAAGAGGAAAATATTTATAATATCATATCATGCTGTTATAGGACTTGGAGCAGTGGATCAGCCATCATTAAAAATACTATAACTATGACGAGCATGGTAGCACACACCTGTAATCCCGCTACTTGGAAGGCAGAGACAGGAGGATTGTGGGTTCGAGGCTAAACTTAGCAACTTAGTGAGGCCCTCAGAAAGTTAGTAAGACCCTGTTTCAAAATAAAAAATAAAATAGGGCTGGGCATGTGGCTCAGAGCCCCAGTACCAAAGAAAAGATACTACAACTAGGATGACCCTATGTCTGGCTTTCTTAGGATCAATACCTGATTCTTATATTTAGCTCTCACTTTCATTCTCCAAAGAGTCCCAGCTGATACAATAAAGTAGAACCTATATTTATATAATATGTTAAAATTTATACAGAGTTAATTTTGCAGAATTTGCACCAGGATCTTAAGTTCAGTCAATACATGTTCACAGTCTTGCCCACCAGCCAGATTTGGAGTCTTATTTTAGGCCAACATGTTATAGACATCAGCTCATATTTGAAATATCTCTTTAGCTTTTCAATGAACTTTCATCCAGCATCTAATTTTACCTTTGTTAACTTCACAGGGATCATATCAGACTGTGGCGTAGGAATATGTGTGGGTTTTTCTAGGACTGGATTTCACTTAAAGGGACAGATCTGTAAAGTCAAATCTCTATAATTTTATTTCCTTCCAGAAACTAGAAGGCAGTGTTGTCCTTCTGTGTCAAACATTAGCCAATTCCATCCTAGGGGAGACTATTCTGATCGAGTTGGTGCCTCCTTCTTCTTCCTTAAGTCATTTGAAGATCTGCTACCAGGTGGAAAAATAGTTCTGTTAAAAGTGATTGAGATATTCCATGTGTGGCTATTTAAAAGGCAAATTCTTTAAAACACATATGTCTTTCAATTATTTTCTATAACATGCTTAAGGACTATTACAGAGAGAAAGGAAGCCCAGCAGATCTGTTTCTAAGCCTCCTGCTAAGGCTCCATCTGAGATCTGCAATTGCAATTGTATTTGTTTACAGGTTTGGTTTTCATGTAGGCTTTTAATTGAAAGAAATGTTTGAAAACTAGAAATATTGCCCAAACTGCTCATTTCATAGGTAAAGAAACTTAGGTTCCAAAAAGTTCACATGCCTTTCAAAGAGCATTTAAATATTATTATACTTTTTTAGTTCACAACAAAATCCAATAGAAAACTAATTCTTCCACAGGCTAAATGTTAAATGAAGTTCTCAGTTAAACAACTTAATTTTTATTATAAACAATATGAGTTTTTTGGACTATACTTTCTCAGTCTTCGTAAAATAAATAATAATCTGTGCACTTGTATTAGAAAGATTCTTAAAGAGAGATGCCACTTTCATCTACCTGGTTCAGATAATTATGAAAACACAGTATTTCTTTTAAAATCTGCTCCTGTTGGTGGGCAGAACAGAGTTCAACCAAATGCCACATATTTTTTCATCTCTTTTTTCTTATTTCTTTCATTTGGGAAAAGTCTCTAAGGAAATAATGGCCTTGGGTAGCCGCTATGGCTATCTTGACTTCCAGTAGGGAAAAAGTGTTATTGGTTACCATGACAACCTCATTTTCCCAGAGCTCCCTGCTGCACTTCATTTGCACTAAACAGGAACAATCATTATTATTCAATGAAGACTCTGATAAAGCTCTTTTCTTTTTAATAGTTTCCAATACTCTTTGAAGCCCTCCTTTCTCCGAAGTGAAATGGCTCTCTAAGGGAGACTACATTGAGCTTACCTGAGAGAATGTCACATTTGCCACCTGTTTACCTAAAAAATATAGGAGAGGAGTACAGCTTGTAATATCTCTACCTTCTAGGTACTTGTCAGACATTTCTTCCATGAGTAGACTTGATTTAACCAAAAGTTCTGATGAATTTTCTGATGTTGGATAATTTATATTATCAAATTCTCTCACTTTTCTATATGCACTGAAAGATAATTACTATATCAGGAATTTCTCCATCAAAAATACCTGGTCAAGAGTCGAATGTTTTCTCTCTGATGTGGAAGCTAGAGAGAAAATAGAAAACAAAAAGGACTTTAAATAATTGAGGAAAGTGACCAATAAACAATAGAAGAGGGTAGGGAGAGGGGAAAAGGAAGAACTGATGATAGAAACAGTTCAAATCATGCTATGCCCATTACAAAAGTTTCACTTCCAATATTATTATGTATGAAACTTACAGGGAAAAACACCACAACCTATGTGCATGTTTTTGTATACATTGAACCTCACTATGATACACCAGTAAAAGTATAAAAAAGCATATACCTTTTTAAAGTGGGTTACACAATGAGAGCATTTAAGCCTAAGCATATAAATAAGATTGAGATGGAGTAAGTTTCAGATGGAGTTTGATCTAGAAAATATTCAATTACTTTACTAGTCTCCTTTCCCATTATCTACTTACTCCTAAGATTAGTTTTGACATGCAATGGTCAGCCCATGACTTCTAGGAGCACTATACTTTTTGATGATCTGGCATAAAATGTACATATCTCATATAACTTCCAAAAAATAATAACTCTCCTTGTATTTCTCTCCTAGATTGTGTCCTGTCCCCAAATACTAAATCAAACACTACAGTAAGAGGGATAGAATATGCTGGCTGACTGGAACTGATCACTATAACCACTTTGAGCACTGGTGGCGGTAGGGGGTGAGAGTGGAAAGACTGAGGGCAGTATCATGAAGCTTATGAAGGGCATGGGAGAAGCATATGTATCAGAATACAATTAGGCAACTTTAATCAATATTAAAGTATTGTTGGTCAGTATCTCCAAATAGGAAATATCCACTACAACCACAGAGCAAGCATCCTAGAGTTTATTGCTACTGAACTTCTCTCCACAATAACTCATACAAGCCCTCAGTAAGTCCTGAGTTAAGGCATTTATATATATATATATATATATATATATATATATATATATATATATATATGATATTAATAAAAATAAATCCTCCTGAGAGAAATTAAACTAACATCATCAGCCATTGTTTGGAAGAATATGTGTCACTTTATTCAGTGTCCCTCTTAGAAAGTCTCTATCAGAGGCCAACAAAGTAGTACTGTCAAAGGTCAAATAGGAAGTATTTTAGGTTCTGTGGGCCAAACTACTTTGCCACTGTAGCAAAATAAGTGGCCATAGACAATAAGTAAGCACAAAAGTATGGCTGTGTTCCAATTAAACTTTATTTACAAGAACAGGAGACAAACTGGATTGGCCTATGGGCTATAGTTTGCTGCTTTATATTATAAACTCTTTATATTATAAACTGCTTTATATTATAAACTCTTACTAAAATGAAGTGAAAATTCTGATGTTCTTTTTTTAAATGTGTATATTTCTCCTTGTCTAGCAGTGAAAACAGTATAACTCACCCTTCTTTACTCTTTGCTACTAGGAAGCTCAGAGCTAAATTTAGTGTTCCCCTTAATGAGTACTGCTTTTCATTTTCTTGATATATGAATCTCTTTCCTTGTCTGTGGTGTCATATCTCTGAATTTTATAGTGCATACCTTTCTTATTCCATGTATATTTTAATATCATGTAGTCTTCAAATCATTTTAAAATATATGAAGTATAAATTATATTTGAAATTGTCAGCTTTCTCTTTCACAAAAACATATGCCTGAGTCTCAGTCTCTTTCAAACTCATTATACAAATGAGCAAACTGACAGCCAGAAATCTTTGCTTTATTAAATGCTAGTTGCTCAACTATCATCTTAATCTCCTATATCTTAACCCAATTTGTCCTAGAAATGGAATAATATAGAAATAAAAATGAATGAATGCATTCCAGGGTTGTTGCATTGCAACAGTGCTAATCGTTCTAAGTTTTACCCTAGGTAACACATCACTAAATCTCACCCCAACTGTCTCCCTTCTTCCCACCCTCCCTCTGTCACCTTTACTGATTTTCCTCTTCTGTGACTCAGCCACTATTTCCTCTGGTGTCTGATAGCCTGCATTCTCACAAGCTCATCTCTAATCTTGATTTTCACCTGTGTTGTTCACATTCCTTGTCTTCCTGCTTCTTACATTTCAGTTCTACATGGATTCTGTAACTTTTTCTTACTTTCTCCCTGCCCTTATAGAATTATTGCTTCTATGTGCCATTATTAGAGTCCTCCATAGGCTGTGCTCCCACTTTCAGCTCTGACTTACTGATATCCCTCAAATGTTCTTGAATATCAGGGTTTTTCCTGGTCTTTGGCTTTCAACTTTGACTGTAAGTATCATCATTTTTTCCTGTTCTTTGTCTCTGTAGCTCCAGTCTAAGGGCCAAGTCTTTAAGAAACTTAGACTAAAAAACTACCAAAGGCAATCTTCAAAACTGGCCCTCAGTTGCCTTGGAAGACAAAAAATAAAAGGGAAAAGAGAAAACAACTACCCAGAGGAGTAAATCAAATAAATGCACTCATGTTGCTGTGCATTGAGTTTAGTTCATTAGCTTCTACTCACTACCATGTCAGCTGGAAATGGTGTATAAACCTCCAAAAAGATAACTGGGAGCCTAGAAAACACTAGGTATAAATGTACAGTTAGAATAGATTGAACAGAAAAATTCATCATATACTCCCCATACTAGATTCTATGAGATTATCCAAAAAATAATTACAGAGAAAACAAAGCACTTTAATTTATCTTTAAGGATTATTATTGGAATGTTCTTCAACTCTATGGTTTGGAATTTTTCATTAAAAGTATTTTATTTTGGTTTTAAAAATAAGTGGAGTCAAATATTTCTTTTTAATGCTAAAATTTTCCAAAAGACTAAGCCTTTTCAAGTCCAAATTTCATTAGGGACTAAACAAGAAACTGAGCATATATTTCACTGAAATTTTCTCCTTCCCACTGTGACTAAAAGGATAAATTAGGTTAAAAACAAACACTAAGAAAAGCAAGAAGCTTGGAAGATGCACTCTGAAACTTTGCTCCAAATGTCAAGGCAGCTATCTGGTTAATTTTATTACAATTGAGCACTTTTAATACGAGTACCTACATGTACACAATACCATATACTTAGGGTATCAGGAAAACAAGAACCAATAAAAGATTTATTTAAATAAATTATACATTATATTTTAATTAAAGCATCAGAGTAATTATTATTATCAGAAAAATTGGTTTCATATCACTTAATTTTATTTTTATTTGAATTGTATGTGGAGATGGGAGCCATCAACTTTTCAGAGATAAGGTCTCTAATAATTTTATTTTGATCTGGCCCATTTACACACAAACAGACATAGATACACACACACACACACACACACACACACACACACACACAAACACACCACATTTGAGCTAAGTAAAAAGTGCTCTTTTTTGCAGTATTAGAGACTGAACCCAGGGGCAGGAGCATTCTACCTTGGATCTATGCCCCAGCCCTATTTGTTATTCTTTATTTCTGAAACAGGGCCTCACTAAGTTGCTGAGGCTGGCCACGAATCTGTGATCTTCCTGTCTTAGCCTCCCAAGTACTGGAATTAGAAGTGTGCGCTACCACGCCCAGCTAAAGTGCTATCTTTAATTTCTGATTCATAAGAAGTTAGAATTAAAAGTCATCTGATTAAAAGAAATCACATTTCAAATTTTTGTAGTCCAATTACAATATAACTCAATTTAAAAAATAAACACAGCTCTTTGGGAACATTTCTATTATACGAAGAAAGGAAAAAAAGAAACTTATAGCTTGCTTTATTAGTAACTTAAATCCTGTCAAATAATTGAGATCACATTTTCAAATAATTGCTTTTGAGTTTTTCTTAAAATAAAAAAAACAAAGCCACAATATGACTAGGCTTATTTCTGGCTATATTGAGAAAAGAGATGGAAATTTGAAAGAGGTGAATTGACCAACTAAAATTCACGCACATTAGACCATGACCAAACCGAGATTACAAAGCATTTCTCTGACCTTGATCACTGGAACCTAAAACCCATTCTAGGATACATTTAAAAATAGAATCAGTGCATAACAATAATGAATTTCTGATATTAGGAGTGAAATTTTTTAAAAAAGGAGACTCTCCCAAGAGACTATGTTAAAAATGTATGATATGTAAATCCAAGTAGGTTTATGTTGTATTATTATGACATTAAAGATTTTTTTTATATTTGTTAAATTTTCTGTCTCCAATTTGAAAACAACTTTACAAGTTTTGTTTCCTTTTTTTAGTTTGATACCTGACAACAACAGAATTGGAGGTGACCTTGATTTTTAAAATGTATTTTTTTTTTCGGTACTGGGGATTGAACCCAGGGGTATTCTACCTCTGAGACACACCCCTAGCCCTATTATTTTACTCTTTATTTTGAAACAGGGTCTCACTGAGTTGTGGAGGGCCTCACTAAGTAGCTGAGGCTGGCCGCCTGGCCGCAAACCTACAATCCTCCTGTCTCAGCCTCCCAACTACTGGGATTACAATCATACACCACCATGCCCAGCCTTTAACATGTACTTTAATAAAGTAATGCAACTATAAACTTGGAAATGTCTTCTGACAAATTATTGAATCATAGAGTTTAATCTCTCATGGCTACATGAATGTTATAATAATTCGAGATGCACTTATATTTCTTGTACGTATACAAAAACCACCAATAGTGGATGAGATACTGGGAAAATCATATGAAAAGCCTTTGGTATTTTCAATCCAATTTTTTCTCTCTGACAACAACACTAAGTCATGTTTATTCTTTTAAACAAATACCTCAGATATTTACTCATATATGCTCAAATATCCCAATTTATTTATATGTTCTACAACATAATGTAAATTCTCCAGATAACAGCTATATATTCCAAAGCCCACTCTCCATTATTTTTTAAACCTCTTGAAACATTGTGTCCTTTCATGATGTTTAAAATAAAAAGAATAGGGGTAGGAAAATGTTACCTTGAATTTCACTCCCTATTTCCTGACAGACGTGCCTTTTTCTCCACGTGTGAACTACTCCCCTTCTCTTTTGCTTCTCTCTCCCTGAAATTGCTCTCCCTACTCTGTCTCCCTGTTAATAGGATGCTCCTGTAATTGAAAAGAGGAATGACTAAGCCCAGTGACCCAGGAGCCGCCAGCTGGTTCTCAAAGGGTAGGACTGTCAAGGGGAAGAAAAGAGCAACATCCTTCCCTTTCACATTCTCCTCTACAATTTAAGTGCTTCCTCTTTTTAATTTCCCTGACCAGATGAAATAATAGATAGCACTTCTTTTGACTCCATTTTCTGCTTCTTTTGCCTGGTGCTTTTACTTCTGCTGAGGTCAAAGAGATGTTTGCCCAGGCTATTAATCTAGTGCAGGGAGCAGCAAGTCTCTTCTCTAATGATGATGTATAATAACTATGAGTTAAGAGGAAATCTTCTGTTTTGTGCCTTATTAGCTATGCTTCATTTTTTATACTTACCAAACTTAGTCCAGCTTAGAAATTTATCAATAATTTTCCTTCTTATTATCTCCCCTTCCTTTTAACTAATGGGGAACTCACTTAAAATAATTAACTACCTGGAAATTGGCCAAGAATATTTTAGTTGCTCTGAGCCCAAATTTCAGTTCAATTCTATCTTCAAATGCATGATTCTTCTTAAGGCATGAGCCTGTGGACTTGACTGAAATGAACAGTTTTGAGCATTATGCTAGAAGTTTACCAGTCTACAAATTCTATGAGGAAATGTCATTAACTGTTATATTTCCAAGGCCTAGCACTGTCAGGCACTTGATGTGTATGTGATGAGTAAGTAAATGTCTTTCTCCATCAAGCCATCAAAAAATTATTCCAAATAGTATTTGTCTTTGCAGTCTCACTTTTTAGTACTTAACAAAAAACTCACTTAAATTCAAGTTATGTTCTATATTAAACTATAGGGAGTAGGACATTCACAAAGGATTCTGGATGATTAAGTTATTCTTATTATTATAAATGATGTTGTGACAAAAAGATATTACTCCCCCACTGAAATCACAACCCACATCAGGAAATTAGAGCAGAATAGTCTCTCAGTTGAGCTGTTGTTTGCTTATTTATTACCAGTGTTCCATGTTTGGATTATATCCAACCTCCTCTTCATTGTGGAGGTGCAGCAGTGTTAGTACTCTAATTTCAAGAAATGTTCAGTACTAAGAAGCCTACTAGTCAGTCATTGTAAAAAGTAAATTATATGTAATTATTTCCATAAACATTTACTGACCACTATTTATTAGTGGGATAACGTACTAGGGCTTATTGAATTTTCCTGATGATTAGCAAAGAAACAGATTAGTCATCAAAGTAAGCAAAAAAAGATAAACCCAATTTAGCCACAGCATAAACCACTCAACCTTCTTCAATACATTTTGGGATATTTTTATTCATATGCAGCCTATAATATATCAAAAATTTGTATGAAGAGGAAAAATAGAAGTCTATAAAAATTTGCTATTATCCAGTTGGAGTAGCTACCTTTAATTGTAAGATTAAAGTTCTCAATTATTTTCATTTTTAGCTCTTTTGCTCACTCCTAAGGGCTTTTATGGGACTATATCTTAGAATTACCTCCTGCTTTCCCAGGAAATATATAGGCAGCTTCCTGACAGAGACAGGAGTTTCTTGTCCTCACTGCTGGTTCATTTTCATTGTTCTGATTGCCCTCCTGAGGTTTGCCCTAGCCTCAGCTCCAGTTGTCTGTTGTCTCAAATTTGACTAGCCTTCCTTCATACTTTATTGCATTATAAGGTCTGGCATTATATTTTATTCTAAAACTGGCATGCCTTTTACACTTCTGCTCTCTGAGGTTGGACTAGATTCATAGAAGTGCAAGCAATCTGTGCAGTTACACTTGGATGAATCTCATCTTGCTGCCATCTTGAAATCCTTCATAACTTTGAGTTTGTGTTTTGTAAGCAAAGGCCAATGGGACAATGCAGCATGGATATGAGCAAAAAGGATATGTGGGAGAAAAGAACGTTATGTCTTAGCACCTTCATGACATCTGCTTTGTGCCTTTTGAACAAGGAGCCCTACGTTTTCGTTTTGAGCTGGTCTCCACAGATAATACAGCCAGTCCTACTATGAGGAAAAATATCTGAAAATGGAACCCAAACTGTAGTTTCCCCTAATGAAAACTCCAGAGAACTTGATATTCAAAACTGTTGTTTGAATACCCTCAGAAGTTTTGCTATAGTGAATCTTTATGATAAATCCAGTAACTATCGAGTAGAGCAATTTAATTATTGCAGGCTGTATTAATTACCATAATAAACTCTACTCCAACAGGACTCTAGGTAGACAAGTCTTCCAGCCTCAGGCCTCTCCTCATTAAACAGCAATTAGCATGATAAATGGGGAGTGTGATTTTGCTACAGCCAGTATTAGCCCTACTTACTCATGAGGTGACAGAGGAAGCCATCAGAGACAAAAATTAAAGATATTTAAATAACAAGGAAAATGGTAGGTTTTGCTGTCCTCTGGACATCAGGCCAACACAGCTGAGTGTAGGTTTACCCTACACATTTCAGCTCTAAATGATGAAGACCTCAAATAAGCACCAATGTTAATATCAATTAGCATAACCCAGTGACTAAACACAGTCTGTCCTTGAAAGGTCCTAAGTGTGAGAATCCAAGATGACTATAATTTTCACAAAGCATTAATGGAAAATCTTACTAAATAAGATGGTTGTTATGGATGACATATAAAATATTGTGCATTCTTAATCAGGAGATAAGAAATTTCACATTTGCCAATGCTATGGCTCCAACAGCATTGCTGTAGTAAGTACTGCATGTGTTAATATTTATTTAGTTTTAAATGTATTCCTTATGAAGAAGGTTTTAGTCTATTTGCCTTTATTGAAACTTAAAGCTAAAAATGATTGCAAAATGGAATTTTAATCTGTGAAAACATGCTATAGTTCAGCAATCAGATTCCAGGAGAATCTTTGTACCTGTGTAGTATCTTCACTTTTAACCCTTTTCTTTTAATGGGTTTCTCTTCTTTAATATCAAATATTCCCTAAGACAAGATATGTTAAAAATTGCTACTTTAATGAATGAATTATCAGGGATGGACACCTTATGAAAAATACCCTATCATATTGTGTTAGCACTATGTAATATATTTTATTTTTCTTGGTCAACTATATAAAGATTGCTTAGTTTGCATCTTCACATCCAAATATTCCATCACCACATGTCATGGGTTTGGTTACATTGATTCACCATTAACACTTATTCTAGATGTGATTTTTAAAGTTATAAATTAATAAATTATTCATATTTTCATGTTCTTTAAAATAAAGTATGAAACATACAGCATCATGGAATGCAATCTCTGGAAAATGACCCCCCAAGTCTGCATAGCCAGTCCTGACATATGTTTCTGAGATCTACACCCAGTAATAAGCTCTCTACAAGATCTCCATTTGCAAGAGACCCTGAAGTAGTTTTCACCCTTTGTTAGAGTAGCAAGCCAAGATTCATCTTTGCTATCTACTTTCTCAAAACTTATATCCATTTTTTGTCATCAAATGCTGTGAATTCTGCCTCTATAATATCCATCAAATTCTCCTTTTGAATCAGACTTGGTAGCACATACCAGTAATCCCAGTACTTGGGAGGCTGAGATAGGAAGATCACAGGCTGAAGGCCAGGCTCAGCAATTCAGTGAGACTCTGTTTAAAAAAAAATAAAAAGGGCTAGGAGTATAGCTCAGAGGTTGAATGCCCCTGGGTTCAATTTTTAGTACTGAAAAATGGAAAAAACAAAAGAGGGAGAAAAAATTCTCCTTTTTTCCACTTCCCCACATAGCATTTGGTTATTTGTATCAGTTTTGTTTCAGATTTATTAATGTGCATCCCCCCTCAAAAATTGCCAGCCACAGTATTGTTATTAATTTAGATATTGCTCCCTGCTACTACATCATTATTTTCTCTTAGAGGGTATTTAAATAATTTAATTAAATTCAACTTTGGAAATAATGTATATATTATTTAATTGCACTATTAAATTCCATAAGTTAATATCATTATAATATTTTAATTATCAAATTTGTATCAATATTATCTGTACATATTAATAGTATATCTTAATTTCAGTCTCAACACTTAAAAACAGCATAAAATAATGGCAGGGTGAAGAAGATGATATATACTACCCCATATGGAACACTTGCTTTGTGCTATGCATTGTACTAAAGTGTCTAAATATATTATCTAACATAATCCTTGTAAAAGCCCAGTGAGGAAGATTATCAATCAAGTATATATTTTAACAGGGTTTTCCTTCTACACATGAAGAAAAACACAGGTGCCTACTAGCTGATATGAAGCATTAGAACTTGTCTTGAAAATGTGCAACTTCTAGCCTGAAACATCTCTACTCATATGCTTTCTCAAATTATCCTAGACCGGGCCTTATTGCTTCCTATCCTGTTAGTTTTAGTGAAGAAAAGTTCATGCCAGAAGCAGACTGTCTTTCTTGTTATGCCCTCAGCCCATGAGCTTTCACATCCTGTCTTCTTTCTGGTATTCAGCAGCAGGGTTAAAAAAAAAAAAAACAACAATAAGGAGGTGGGTATGATGCATATAATGAAATTCATCCTCCAAGAGTTTTATTCTGTGAAAAGAAGAATTTGGAAATATGGAAAATTTGCTTGTGCCACTTGATCCCATCCTTCTATTTCTATAAGTGATGCATCTGCATAGTTGTATCACTTGCTATAGCAGGCTCAGAGCACAATTTTCTCTTTTTTTTTCCCAACTGCCTTCTCAAATGATTTTTACTTATTGCTTTCTTTTCTTCCTACATATGTCAGAAAAGAATTTGAACAGAAAAGCATTGAATATACTTTACCGATGCTTCCTGTGGGTCTCAAGTGTATTACACCTATTTGTGTTGTATTAACATCTTCAAATTTTCATTACATTCTATTAAGGTACAACATTCAGTATTGACTGATAAGAAAAAAAAAAGCAAATGAAAGAGAAGACAAGACAAGACTGACTGTGATTGGTTGCTAGCCCTCCTTTCTTATTGCTTTTCAAACAAAACTTTATTGTATTTTTTCATGCCCAAAACATAGGCTATACACTGTATTTGACTATCTCTCATGTTTTACCCTCCCAGAACACTGAACCTCTTTAAGTTTTTCTAACATGCCAACCAATTTCACATCTTGATGTCTCTAAACACACTATTTCCTTTGTATAGAATATATTCACCCCTTTGTTCACCTGGCAAAGTTAAAGACATTTCAAAACCTAGTATAGAAGAATTCCTTGTTAATCTACTTCCTCCTGTAAAGCTAGTCAGATTTTCTGTGATTAGATTGTGTGTGTGCGTGTGCATGTGTGTGATTATTGCTATACATACCACACTGCTTATAATGCCCTTCTTTGTATTTACATTTTTATTTTTTCTCAGAGTGGGCCCATTCCTAGCATAATTTCCTGGCACTTAATAGTTTCAAAATTTATAAAAACTTAGTTGAATATTCACTTAAAAAGTCCTACATTGCATCAGTTTTAGGTTCTTCAGTTTTCTTTTTCTGTGTTGGTCAAAAATAACCATTTTCAATGCAGTCACACTGTTTCCCCTCAACTCACTCCACCCACAAGAGCAAAACTACATGCAATGTCCAAGAGGACTGGTGATGGGTAATTACTCTTGTCAGGTGCTTTCGACTAGCATCAAAATCGGGCCCTTTATAGCACATATTCATATAAATGACAGCTCAAGTCAAACCTATCTATCTCTCTAAATAGATGAAACCATTTCCCACCCTTCAAACATTCTTTTCCCTTTTCTAAGGTTATGTCAAAAATCATCATGATTAATAGTCAACATGTCCACTCCACTCAAAGGAACTTTGGAAGAATTTATAATCTTTTAGAATTCTATAAGAAATAAAATCCTTCCAAGGAAACGGCATTGCTCTGAAGAAAATGCAGAGGAAAAGATATCTCATTAGTGTACATCTACTAAAATTTTCATTAACATTTTCATTATTATCAGCACACAACATATAAAGCCCTTTGTTATCACATTATCTTACTTGAATTAATGCAAAATCACTAGTTGCAATTTCACTCATTCATTCATTCCTTTTCTTGCACCTCTGTCTTCATTTCTGAAAGTTTATGACAACTGAGAGACCATATTTAAAAACTGGTAGGCTTTCTCCTCTTCTCAGGAAGACAGTAATATTTCACAGACTATTTTGGTAAGCTAGGTTTATGTGATATACACACAATGGAATTCTATTCAGCCATAAAGAACAAAATTATGTCATTTGCAGTAAAATGGATGGAACTGGAGAAGAGTATGCTAAGTGAGACCAGTAAGTCACAAATAATGAAGTGTCATATATTTTCCCTCATATGTGGAAACTAGGGAACCACTGGGATACAAAAGGGACTCTAGACAAAGGAGAAACCCTAGTGGAATGATAAAGGAGGTCTCAGGGAGGGGGTGGGTAGGGAAGCGAGATTTGTTGAAGGAAACACTTCAATGGACATGATGTACAAATGCAAAATTATTAATGTCAATCTCAATATTGTGCACAGGGAGGGTAAGGGAGTGAGGTAGAAGTTGGAAGGAGGATTACTGAGTGCTATGTTCACATATGTCTCTATCACTCTGAACTTCATCATGATGTATGATTGCAATGCACCAATAAAGAGGAAAACTAAATAAACAAATAAACTTTCAAAAAATAAGTAGTGCTCAAATTCGAGTGTGACCTAATAAATACAGATACCTAGGCCCCATTTCTAGTGATTTTGACAGACTAGTTTGGGTATAGGACCCAAAAACCTCGTTTTTATTTATTTATTACAAAATTGTTTTTATTGACTGAAATCAATACAGTGTTAAAATTTTTAAATTTGACAAAGAGCTTCGATAATTTTAATACAGGATCTCCATTTCTACACACACTTGACCTAAAAGGTTCTTCTTCAAAGGGGAAAATTAGCCTTGGAAAGTCATATATCCAGGAGGCGAACATTTTTGATAAGCCATATGTAAAATAAAGGATATAATTTTTCTACACATTTCAATTTTCATTGTCCCCTTTCCTTCTTTCTCTGATTCATTACAGGTTATTGCATGTCCCAGGTTTAATTCATCAGAGGTCAGAATGAGTCAAAGGAGTTTGAAAGGAAATCAGAGACAAAGCAAGTTGATGAGGGAGATAGATGAGAGATGGATGCCATGGATGCCGTGTTGAATTTCAGTCCTGGTGAACACAAACATTTTGGCCATGAAGTATATCTTTGAAATTCCGTAAGGCTTCCATAGTTGTGGCACAAGCAAGCAAGTTTCTTAAGACTCATGAAGAATATCTAGTTAAGTAGAGAGATATGATACATCTTTGTAAAGTGGAAAGACTGACAGAATATCTATTTGATTAAAAAGTACTTCCTGATGTAAAAACAGATGTTCTTCTAATAGAGAGAAATTAAAACTCAGATTCATCACGAACAAACTAATATTAAACCAAGGAAGAAAGATAGCTCCTCACGTTTTCCTAATCGCATTCACACAGGAATGTTTCTACTCTACAGAAGAAATGCACTTTAGAAAGGCAATTTGAATAAGGCTAAAAATCTGTCATGTCATGGTGACTGTGATTTCTCAAATCAACAACTGCACACAGAGGAGAGTGCTAAATGACTCCCCTTTCTTCTCTTTCCCATCCTCTGACATTTTTACTTTGCAGAAGCTAACAGATAGTAAATATCCACACAATAGAGCAACCACAAATGACAGCCAGACTGAAGATGAGTTGCTCTCATTTGAAAGAGAAGAGTTTAAAAATGCATCATAATTCTATAGAAAGCTAGAGCAGCAGGTGAGTCTAGAAAATAATTTGTTTTTTTTAATTTCAGAAATAATTTTATTTTATGCTGTCAGAGTACCACTCTTTCAAAGATAACACAAAGCATCCTAAAATAAAGTCATCATTTTACCTCTTCTGTCTCTTTTTCTGTCATGTTGAATTTCATACTTTAGCTCTCTAACATTCCATTAAAAGTACTGCCAAATTTCTTTTTTTTTTTTTTTTTGGTACTGGGGATTGAATTCAGGGGCGTTCTACCTCTGAGCTATACCCCCAGCCCTATATTTTATTCTTTATTTTGAAACCAGGTCTCACTAAGTTGTGGAGGGCCTCACTAGGTAGCTGAGGCCCTCTACGAACCCAGATTCTCCGGTCTCAGCCTCCCTAATGCTGGGATTACAAGCGTGCACCACCACACCCGGCTTTGCCAAATTTCTTAAGTCCATCAAGAAAAATACATACCACCCCATAGCAAAATTTGAAACAGGCACGAAAAGGGATATCTAAAGATCCAACAAGTATATGCAAAGATGTTCTGTCTCACTAGTTATCAGAAATAGTTAAATTAAAACCACAGTGAAATACTGCTATATGCTCAATAGAATGACAATTTTTAAAAGGCTGACAATATAAAACATTATGAAGATATGGATCAAGGAGGACTTTCACAAACTCTTGGAAGGACTGTAAATGAAAACAACTACTTTGTAAAACTGATACTTTGTCAGTGCCCGTGCAAGTGGAACACAACTCTTTCAAACTGAAATGTATGCAAAATTTTCGTGTACAGGAGAGTTAACAGCAAATTCTTTCATAACAATATCCAACTAGAAACAACCTAAATGTTCTGCTACTGCAAAATATAGAAATAGCTGTTATAGAAGAGAACAAGGGGATATTACAAAGCAATGAAAATTAATGATATAATACAGTGCATAGCAAAATATCAGAAATTCAACACAGTCTTGTGGGAAAAGTTATATCCATAATAATATATATTTTATTATTACATTTACGTAAAGCCTGAAAGGGCAAATCTATTCCATGATGTAAGAAGTCAGGATGATGGTTATCTTGGGGCAGGAGGGGGTAGCAGAAGGGGCAAGAAGGAGGCTTCTAGAATATTGTTCATGGTCTGCTGCTTGCTCTGGGTAGTATGAATTCATTGAGTTGTATATTATTGTTTCATTGATTTCTATGTATGCTATATATCAATTTAAACATTTATGTAAAAGGAAAACCAAACTTCTACTATATGCATGTATTAGTATATCACAATGAATCCCACCTTTATATATAATCATAATATACCAAAAAAATTAGAAGGTAGACTAGTAGAATAAAAGAAGGGGATAAGGGGGAGGAAGGAGGGAAGGGAAAAGGGGAGATATCAAAGAATGAAATTGATCAAAATATGTTAACTTCATGTATGAATATGTAACAATTCACCCCAATCTTATGTATAATTATAATGCACCAATAAAAACATTTTTAAAGCATCCAAGTACAGAAAAAATAGAGAAAACAGAAAATGGATCATGACAAGCACTACTATATATTAAGTTTGTTCAAAATATCTTTTTTACTACAAGTCTTCAGATGATTTAGTTAAATTCTCTTTCCTTTCTCCTGAACTTTGTCAATTTTTCTTTATGTGACTCAGCCTGTTGGCATTTCTGCCCTTGAAAAATCGTCTTGCCTTGACAACTTCCTAGACACGTACAACCTCCCTAAATTGAGCCAAGAAGAAATCGAAAACTTAAACTGACCAATAACAATCAAAGAAATAGAAACAGCAATAAAGAGTCTACCATCAAAGAAAAGTCCAGGACCAGATGGCTTTCCAAGCGAATTTTATAAAACATTTCTAGAAGAGCTAACCCCAATACTCCTCAAGCCATTCCGTGAAATAGAAAGAAATGGGACCCTTCCAAACACATTCTATGAAGCCAAGTTATTTAATTTTTAATGTTTGTATTATTTGCAGTCTTTCTGGCATTACATAGAAATCTTAAGAATGTGTCTCTTTTATACGCACAAGAGATTGTAGGGAATATGTCTATGAGTGGAATCCCTGGGATATTGGGTATGCACAGTTTCAAATTTACTGTGATTTAAGTGGTTCCAAATTATTTTTCAAAGTAGTTGAACCTAAATGATTTCCTTTTTTCTCATATCTTTGCTTAGTATTGTCCTAATTTTTTAGTCATTCCAGCTAGTATGTAATTTTACCTCAACATTTCATATGTTTAATGGCTATTTCATTTGTATTTCCTCCTCTATGAAAATAATAATTCCAATGTGCAGCCAAAGCTGAGATCCACTAGTGTATAGTAATAAAATTCATTTACCAAATGTCATTGAAAATGCTAAGTGAATGAATATGATTTTAAAGATCATACAAATTCCTTTCCATACATAAACTCATGGCCTTTAACCTTAATAGTTGCCTCAAGTCTTTTATTTTTCAGTGAAACTCTAATATGGGGAATGCTAAGCATTAAACTCAAACAGTATGAAATCAGTAAAGCCTACATACACCAAGTATAACACATCACACTGTACTATCTTTTCTAAAAGTCCATAAGCTTCTCGAGAGCAGGGATCACATCTAGCTCAACTTTGTATCTCTAAAATCTAGTACAGTGACATGGTTATAGTTGACACCTAAAATGATGTGTGAATTATTGTTAATAAATATCCATTTGCAGTAATTGGAGGACTGGTTATTCAGTCTACCTTCCCAAGGTCAAAGCAAAAGTCCTTTGCAGTTGTCTTCAAAAAACAGTATTCTGCTTTAACTAATCATTCTTTTCAGCTCTTCAGTCCTTAAAAGAATTTTGTACTTCATTCAGGGTTTTTTGTTTGTTTGTTTTTTGATGAACAATGTTCATTTTCTATGGGTGTCTGAATGTGGTTAGTTTTTATGCTTTGCTGTTTAGCTTTTATTCTCCAGTTAAATTAAATATATTTGTTTTTGTTTTGGGTACTGGGGATTTACCCAGAGGCATTCTACTTCTGAGCTATATCCTCATCCTCCTTTTTTTCAAATTTTGAAACAGGGTCTCAGTTGCTGAGGCTGGCCTCAAACCTGCCATCCTCCTCTCTCAGCTTCACAAATACTAGGATCATAGGCATCTGCCACAGAGCCCAGCTATTGAAATATAACTGACAAAATACATTTAAATGTTTAATATGTACAATTTGATGTTTTGGTATGCATATACATTGTAAAATCATCACAATTAAGCTAATTAACATGTCTTCCTTGTCATTTTGCCATTTGCCTCCTTGTCATTTGACATTTAAAATATACTCTCAGCAAATTTCAAATATACAATACTATTATTAACTAGATTCACATCGCTGTACATTAGATCTCCAGAACTTGCTGATATTTTATGGAGAATTTTTACATCTATATTTATTTTGGGATATTGACCTACAGTTTTCCTTTCTTGTGGTGTGTTTGGCTGTAGTGTCAGGGTGATTCTGGCTTCACAAAATAAATTTGGAACTGTTCCCTCTTCCATTTTTTGGAAAAATTTAGGAAAGGTTGCTATTAATTCCTTTTAATATTTGGTAGAATTCACCCATGAAGCCATCTTGCCCTGGGATTTTTAAGAAAACCCCCTCCCTTCTTCCCTCTGTCTTATTAAATTCTATTCAAAACTCTTCTAGAAATTCAAACCATTACTTTCTCCTGGCAATCTTCCATACACCCACCATGAGTAAGTTATCTTTTCTTCCCCAGGAACTATATTAGAAATATTTGATTTTATAAAATTGGCAATTAGTTTTAACCTTACTGCTCTATGTCCTATTTTCATTGCCTTGAATTTTAAAAATATCTGTAGACTATGTTTGGTGACTTAACTAAATATTATCACCCCAAATGTGATGGATTTTGTTGTGTGCCTCTGTTATTCATGTGAGTAAATTCATTTGTAATTCATTTCTAAATCAGTGGCTCTCAAACTAGAGCAGGCTTTAGAATTACATGGAAGGGAATTAACACAGAATAACCATAAATTTTTGCTCCCTCTGAAATTTTGGATTTAGTAGATCTCACAAAGAGACTGAAAAATTGAATATCTACCAAATTCCCTGGTTGTCTTGATGCTGCTGTGTCCAGTACTGTACTTGGATATCTGTGTCTTGAGAATAGTTGCTATAATATGGTTTCTAATATCTGTTCCTAAATTTCTACATTAATATTCTCTGTGTGGAGGCTTATAGAGGATATTGCTCATTCAGAACTAATATGGACTTACTGGCCATTTAGCTGTGGTGAGTATCTGTTTCAAATCCACTTTGGTTTATTTCTTCTAACCTTTCATTTCCTAAAGATTAGCATTGTAAGTCACAAATACCCTGCTATCATAACAATTTCCTACATTCCCTTTTATCTTTGAATGATGTTATCTCCTCTTGATTGATTTTATAATTCACTTGGATTACTTTGTGTTTCTCATATTTCCTCAAAATGTGGGTGCTTACTTTACCTATTGATAATCTGCTTTTAAGAGGACATCTGTACCTCTGCTATTTTGTGGAAGAAGGTCTTATTTACAAGATTACTCTTTCTTTTCTCTTGATATTCAGTAGGGATAAAAGCAGGATAAAAATGAAGGTGATGGGAGTAATGTGTGAATTTCAAGGAGTTGAACTTGGCAAGACCTGGAGAAAATATTTTAATATAGAAATATAGCCTTCATGAGCTTCCAAGAGAAATGACTCCTTTGAAAAATAATCTTACCTACTCCCATTATTCTGAACTGAACCACAAGAGGATTAAGTCTTCTAAGAACCTATATGTATTGCTTCTCTGTGGACTTCCTATATTTCAGTTATTTTATTATTGTCTATGTTATGTCTACCAACTTTTAATAAAATATTCTAAATAATATGCTGGATTTTCTTTTTATCAAGGTCATGAAATTCATGGAAATCTAGGGACTATTCCATATGGAAAGATACTAAAGAAACATGACAGTAAATGATCCACTTGATGCTGATCTGGCTCCTTTTCCTATAAAATTCATTATTAGCTCAACTAAATAAACTTAGGTGGGTTTGAGGATTATGTGACAGTGATGTATTGTGATTAATTTTCGGATTTTGATGTTTATACTTTGGCTATGAAGGAGAATGTTCTTGTTTGTAGAAAATAGATACTAAAATATTTGAGAATAATTGGACATCAGATCATCAATTACTCTCAAATATTTCAGAAAAAAATGTTATTTATGCTGCATTCTCAACTTTTCTGTAAGTTTGTGATTATTTCAAAATGAAAAAATAAAAACAAGCCAGGAGTGGTGGCACATGCTTGTAATCCCAGTACTTGGGAGGCTGAGACAGGAGGATACAGGTTAGTGGCCAGCCTCAGCTACTTAGTGAGGCCCTCTGCAACTTAGTGAGATCCTGTTTCAAAATAAAGAATAAAAAAATAGGACTGGGGTGTGTAGCTCAGAGGTAGAATGCCCCTGGGTTCAATTACTAGTACTGCAAAAAATAAATAAATAAAAACATAAATGTTATAAGAATAAAAAGATGACCTACTAAAGCTCTAAACTTATAGATTTAGCTCTGGGGAAAATTCAAAGCATAATGTGGTTTTAAACAGTAACTGATATGAGAAAAGGGTATGGTAGTTAAAAGAACTCTTTCAATGACTATCAAACTAGTGTTGAAATATGTGTTAGAAAGCAGTGAGTGAGCCGGGCGTGGTGGCGCACGCTTGTAATCCCAGCATTTGGGAGGCTGAGACCGGAGGATCCGGGTTCGCGGCCAGCCTCAGCTACTTAGTGAGGCACTCCGCAACTTAGTGAGACCCTGTTTCAAAATAAAGAATAAAAAATAGGGCTAGGGGTGTAGCTTAGAGGTAGAATGCCCCTGAGTTCAATCCCCAGTACTGCAAAAAAAAAAAAAAAAAAAGAAAGCAGTGAGTGAAGCTTCATTATCACTGATGGAAGAAACTATAGACAATTGATTACTGTTCACCTACAGATACTGACATTAGAGATTTACAAAATCTCAGGTCTGAAAAGATAGGACTATGTTAGGAGGAAAATCTGGAAATCAGTTGAAACATAGGAAATAATTTCATTTTCATACTTTAAATCTTCAATGAAGTCTCATGACCTAAAATAAGACTATATCATGAGTTTTGGAGCTGTCAAACGCTCCTCAGAAAAGGATTTGAGACAGTAAATAGAAAAATGGCAATGAACAGCTAATTATCTCCTCATAAACTTGTTTGTGATTATCTGACAATATTTTACTGGTTGAAATATATATATTGTTTTAATAACAACAATGATAATATTCGGGCAAGGAAAACAATGAGATTTCCACTGAACTTAAATATTGGTTAATAATCTTTTGTTTTAAAAGAGTAAGTCCAGAATAAATCATCTAAAGACACTCTAAGTATGGGTTTGTAATTTGAATATTTGGCTCCATCTTCAACAATTATTAATCCCTTAACTCTATTTCTGAGAAATCTATGACTGTTTTGCACAAGTTTCTTATGCAGTGCATTTCTGGACTATTAGAAAATACAGTGATTATAATATACATATATATATGTATATTAAAATAACCGTATATTTTTTTCCTAACATTGAAAGTAGAACAATGTAAACTTCTCCAATTGTGTACAAGCATTTTTCAATCATGCATTGTATATAAACAGAAAAGAAACAAAAAAAATCAGGTTAGGTCATTATTCAAAACTAACTTCAACACTGATTCAGTTAAAAATTAAATCAATTAATTAGCAAAACTATCGATTCTTGCTGATTCATAGCCTCCCTGTCAATTAAGAACAAATTATCCAAACAAATGCCTTGTAGCTATGACAACACTACTTCCACAAGCCAATCAATATTTTAAAATGTACTTTCATGAGAGAAATAATTTTTGTCAAATATCAGATGTATAATAATACATATGCTATATTAATAGTATTAACATGCCTCTGACATAATACAAATGATTAAAGAACATTGAGTATAACTGTAAGTAAAGCTTAGTTGTGTATCATTTTTATTTGTAATTTTATTTTTAAAATCAGATGCTAAGGTTATAATATGCAATATTCAATATAAAAATACTTCAGTACTTTTGAAAAGATCATTTTTAAAAAATTGAATATTTCATTTTGCTTGAAAACATTGATCAAGCTCATAATGAAATAATTATTTGGGAAACAATTTCTAAATGTCCCCTTCCCTTGCCAAATCTAAGATTCCATGAAGAAAGAGGCTATATCTCTAATTTTGTTCATGGCACTGTCCCTAGTGAATAAACCATAAGTCCCTAATAGAAAACTTTTTCAGTGAATGAGTTACTGTACATACTATTCAACACAACTTTGGCAGTGATCTTTATTTATTGCCTTTTTTCTCAACTATTTATATACAAATACATTAATTTGTACATAAGCATTTAACAGAAATGTGGATTTCTGATGGTGCACGCTTGTAATCCCAGCATTTGGGAGGCTGAGACCAGAGGATCCGGGTTCGCGGCCAGCCTCAGCTACCTAGTGAGGACCTCTGCAACTTAGTGAGACCCCCTGTTTCAAAATCAAGAATAAAAAATAGGACTGGGGGTATAGCTCGGAGGTAGAATGCCCCTGAGTTCAATCCCCAGTACTGCAAAAAAAAAAAAAAAAAAAAAAATCTACCAAGCTGGAGGTGGTGGTGCACACCTATAATCCCAGTACTTGACAGGCTGAGACAGGAGGAATGCAGGTTTGAGGACAGCCTCAGAAACCTAGTGAGACCCTGTTTCAAAATCAAAAAAATAAAATAGGATTTGTTGTTATTCGTGTTTTTTATGATTGCCATTCTGACTGGAGTTAGGTGAAATCTCAAGGTAGTTTTGACTTGCATCTCTCTGATTGCTAATGATGTAGAACATTTCCTCATACATTTATTGGCCATTTGGATTTCTTCTTTTGTGAGCTGTCTATTTAGATCCTTTGCCCATTTTTTATTGGGTTATTTGTTTTCTTAGCTGTGATTTTCTTGAGCTCTCTGTATATCCTAGATATTAGACTTCTATCAGAAGAGTAAAAAAAAAATAAAAAATAAAAATAAAATAGGGATGAGGGTATAACTCAGAGGTAGAATGCCCCTGGGTTCAGAGTTCAATCCCCAGCACCACACCACACACACACACACACACACACACACACACACACACACATCTACCAAGCATTGAAAAGGTTATTCTATGGCAAAGCAAAATAAGAAATAAGTGTTTATTTGAAAAAAATATATGTATTGGACCTCAAGTATCTACCTTTCTGATGTCTCATATTCTATCATTTAATATTTCCTTCTTTTTCTGCATTGCCTTTCCCAGTGGTTTTATTTTAGAATACAGAATCTCTGGGGAAGGGATATTCAGAGTCTGGAATATATTAATGTAAATTAGTCTTGCCATTTCAACTTTTCTAATTGGGTTTTTCTGCCAAGAACTCAAAACCAAAATGATCTTGGTGTAATTTTCAGTCATTTGATTAGTATGATAAAAATATATAGAGAATACACAAGACAGAAGGCTCAAATATACTGGAGGGGACAGTCATAAAAAGTTTCATGCATTTCTTATTTGGTTGACAACTCTCTATCTTAATAATTTATTCAGTAACATTTCTAACTACTTAATCTTCTCTTATTTATACTGGAGGCAATTTATTGGAGTTGTTAGTAGCTTAACCTTTTGGATAAATTTTTAGTAAAAATTTTACTGGCATACAACATAAATATGAAAAAGTATTCAACTCAAAATATATAGCTGGGCCCTTTCCCTCCTGGCAGTTGCTATCTGCATATATGAGTAATTATACTGATTATTCTGCTATGGCTACTTTAGCATCTCGAAATCTGGTGATTGCTTCTAAGATGCGTAGATGAAAGACCCTACTACTTCTTAGAAAGTAAATATATGACTCTAAAGGTTTATGGTTTTATGACTCTAGAAAATTTGCTTGACCAGGCTATGTTAAGAATGTGGGCTATATGTGGAAAACGAAGAAGTGGTGCTAATTGTGCTCTGACAATGATTGATATGTCGTAAATGTATATACGTAACCCTGTTGTACTCAAGAAATGTATAAAAAATCCGCGCTGAATAATAAAAATTAATATATTAATATATAAAAATCATATCAAGTAATTGATCATATCTGTTCTTGTTGCTTCTTACCTTGAAAATGAGAAGTTGGTGCTAAAATGTTCCAATAGAATTATTTTCAAAAACACAGGTATGTGTGTGTGTGTGTATATATATATATGTATGTATATATATATACATATATATATATATATATATATATATATATATATATATAGCTCACTGAATTTGCTCAGAGTTAACATATTTGTATAACCAGCACCCAAAACACTAACAGTACCACAAAAACTCCCTTTGAGCTTCCTCCTGGTTCCTGACTTTTTACACTATATAGAAGGTTTCTGTCATATTTTAGCTAGCAGCTCTTAATAGAATGTGTAGGCCCTTTTTTCAGTTTTTCAGCTCTGGTAAAAATTCTGAGAAACTAAACACAATCCTATTTGACATCGTTTGACCTATCTATGAGATTTTTAAAAATTGAAACTCTTAAAGTAATTTTGAGTTTCACCTGAAAGAGAAATAAGTAATTTCTGCATTTAATGTTTGATATCATTCCTCAAAATCATATCAAGTAATTGATCACATCTGTTCTTGTTGCTTCTTACCTTGAAAATGAGAAGTTGGTGCTAAAATGTTTCAATAGAATTATTGTCAAAAACACAGGTTCTAGTCGATTCCTTACTTCCAGAGTGTTAAAGAAAAAAACATTCAGATTCTCAACAAACTTTAGATTTAAAACATTAGATCTGCAAAACACCATATTGATCATTCCAGCCAGCCACCTGATTTAGAACTGAGAAAGTAAAGGTCCAGAAAAGTGAAGTGTGTTATCAAAATGTTAAGCCATACCTACCTTAAGATACATGCCCCACCAAATCCAGTGCATGAATGTTTCCCAACTATAGTTAGGGGTGTTTCTACTAAGTGAGATGGGCTGAATTTAAGTTCTAGTTCCACCACTGACTAGTTAGGTAGTCTTGGGCAAATTTCTCTTATCTCTAAGCCTTGGTCCACTAATCTTCATAATGAGTCCTTATGATAAATTAATGAAATAAAGCAAATAAAATATTTGGTATAGTAGTCGGCATACTGTAAACACTAGAAAAATGCCAAATATTGCTGCTGCAATTGTTGATACAAGGAAAGAGAACTAGATGTGACTTCACTGCATACATTCTTATAAATATGAGGCATCAGATGTTTTAAGAAATTCTTAGTGCTGCACCTATTATGATATCCCTTAGATACCTGGTATCCTCTGACACACTGTAATTTTCTCCAAAATCCATGAACAAGACATTTGGTAAAAGGAAAGCAAAACAAGACCAAAAATATGCTCCTTAGTCACTGTTCCTTACTCTTGTGGTATTACTCTAACCTTCTTAAATATTATCCTCTCCGAGATGTGGAGAGTAAGTAACATTCACTAATCAACAGTTAAATAATAGCTATGGCCATCAAGACAACTCAGAACAGCACCTCTGGAAGGTATGGCAAAAACTAAGTATAAATGGATTAACTACAATATGGCTGATCACCAGAAAGAGAGACTATTTCTTACCTGATACTTCACACATGAAAAGTTGTAGAACCCTTTCTCCCTTGATTGGGATACCAGCACAGTGTAGCCTAAGAATAACTGATTTTAGTAGCAGACACATTCCATCATTAGAACATTTTGTTCTCGTAGTCATTTTTAGTGCAAATGTCTGACTGTTAAATTTTATCTCCCACATCTCTTTTTACTTTTATATTTATCCCACAAAAATTCATCTTGATTAAATCTTAGTAGTTTAAACTATCAAAATTGCTTTAGATAGCAGGTTGACATCCAGTGTTAGATATTTGTCTCAGGTTTTTAACATCTACAGATCAAACATATCATACTTCTTATGTCTGTCTCTGAATATTTTTATATTTAACAGACTAGAAAAGAAGATAGGAATACTATGCAATGTATAAATTCGCTCCACTCACATAAATATTGATATGGCCCATTATCCAATGCATTTATAATACAGTTATTCAGATACCTGCCAATCTACTTAAGTGTACAATTTATCTAGTTCTTTTATTATTGTTTTGTCCATCAAAACTATGTGATAAAATATTAGCTTTTCCCTAAAAAATAATATGAATAACTCCACAAGTGTCTTTAAATATATGCACAATCATTGAAGAATCTAAAACTCTCTTATTATAACTGGGCGTGGTGGCGCACGCTTGTAATCCCAGCAATTGGGAGGCTGAGACCGGAGAATCCGGGTTCACAGCCAGCCTCAGTTACTTAGTGAGACTCTCCACAACTTAGTGAGACCTTGTTTCAAAATAAAGAATAAAAAATAGGGCTGGGGGTGTAGCTTGGAGGTAGCATGCCCCTGAGTTCAATCCCCAGTACCGCAAAAATAAATAAATGAATACACAAATAAATAAAATAAAAACTTCCTTATTCAATTCCAATGTTTGTTTTGTTAATTTAGAAAAGTAGTAAAAATGTTGTAGTATACTAAATTCTTTCAGGTTTAACTTTTATTGAAATTCAAGTGTGCATTCCCTGTAATAAGTATTACTGAAAGCATTATTAGTTATATTCACATACTAGAAATAATTTTTTATTCTACCCATTCTAGATGCCTAAAAATAGCACTAGGTCAATCCATGTAGTAGACATCAGGTAAATAGCATCAGATCCTATTACACTGTTCTCAAAGGAAGTATTTAAATGCCTCAACGTTATTCTGATTCAGTAAATAAACAAGAGTCCTAGAAATCCAAGAACTTTCCTGCTCACACGGAGGCTTGCTTGTTCAACAATCTCTCTGGGAGTTTCAAGACACCCATCAGCAGCTGTTCTACTTTTTACTGGGCTTTATGAAGCACATGTTTCACAAAGAAAAACCAATCTGCTCATTCAGGTGCAGAGTAATACTGGAGCATACTTCAAGAAGAGGAAGAGAAAGTATCCACTAGAAAATGGATGTGGTTTTCTAGGGGTCAGTGTAAGAACTGTGTAACAATCCATTTCCTGTCATTATTGAAAGCCACCATTCATACTAGGTACAGGGTATTTGTGATACATTGATGGATTTGGATGGACTTCAAAAGTGTAATCTGGAACATAAATGGAATTTGTTTGGTTACTAGTTTGTTTAGTTATAGTTATTTGTGCCAGTAACTCAATCTCTTTCATTTCTATTCCCTTGTATATCCAATGAGGAGAATTATATTTTCTATTGGAAAATTGTATTTCCCATACTCCTTTGCCAGTTGGCTTCCACTTAGCTTGGACCAATAGAGGACATTGGAGAGAGGTTGGAAAGCAAGGGAAAAGAGAGTGACTGCATCTTTATTTCACACCTCAGCATCACCAGTTCCTTGCAGCTTCATTTCTTTTTGAAATTCCTAGAACCAGCTTTATTGTGCCTACTCAAAAGTACCTAAAATATTTACGTGTTTCTAAATGTCTGAGCTCTAGCTATATAGGGTTTCTTCCCTGAAATACTAAGATACCAGAAGCAACTGTGAGGTAACCTCAGTCTGAGTACCAATTCAGCCAGCTCCTCTTCTAAACTCCTAGGGTCTGATTAACCAAACCTCTTCTCTTTCCTATTCTCAGACTTACAGATGTTAGGTGCTTCCTAAACTGTATATCCAATTCTGTATATTAAATTCCTTCTGTTGAATTTCTAGTGTGGTTTCTGTTTAACTAACTGGCTATAACAGATACATTATAAAATGACTTACTTATATTTCTCAGAATTCCCTCTAAAATAATTTGAACTATTCCTTCTTGATAACATTAAATATAAGTCAAGTGGCCTTTGTGTATGCTTGCCTTTTGAAAAAGAAGTAGCATTTAGCAGCTGCAATTTATCAAGTTACTAAAATAGTTATTTTAACCCTAAAAAAATTAAAACATACATACAATAATTATAAACTTGGTTCTGGGAAATGAATTTTGTTAAAGAGGACTCTATAATAAAACCTGCTATTGTTTATTATGCAAATGTTTTTACAATGAACCATATTTGTTGGCCATCCATTATAAGTAATGAGCCCCATACTGACAGTCAGGGTCTATAATTGGATGATGAGACTGATAGAGTCTCAAATTGCTGAATATATGGCAGTTGAGTACTTTCAACATATGTTTACTTATTTTATTTTTATTTAATTGTATGAAGTATATATGATTGCTATTTTAATAGAAATTTATAGGTATGTTAAAACTATACATCATAATGAGGTTCAATGTGATATGAACATACATGTACATCGTACTTGGTGTGTTCCTCTCTGGATGCCACCCCATCTCCTCCCTTCCCCATAAATGTTGGTGAGATTGGTAGTGATACCTTCATATATGGACATAGAATTATTTGTACTGTTTCTTTCATCAAGCCTGTTTTTCAGAGGAGAAATATGAGGATTAAGATGTTAAATCACTACCCAAGGTCCCATAGCTCCTGTGGGACAAAGGCAGCTATTGAATCCAAAGATTTTACTACTTATATTATACATCCCTCGCTTATTAGAGGACACTATTCCTGGCTTCAATAAATGTATGGACAAATCACACCATCAAAAATATTCCTTAACATTAACAAAATTAAATGTATATAATTATGAAGAGTAAAGATTTGATCACTTGTTTTGGTTAATCTAATAATTTAACTTAATCATAAAAATTACCTCTTTTAAAATCTACTTTAGGGGGATACTGGTAATTGAGCCTAAAGGCATTTTACCTCCAAGCTACAAACCAGGCCTTTTTAAATTTTTTTGTTTTGAAACAGTGTATCACTAGGTTGCTGAGAGTCTGGCTAAATCACTCAGGCTGGTCTCAAACCTGTGATCCTCCTGTCTCAGCCTCCCAAGTACTGGGATTACAGAAATGGGCCACCATGCTTGGATCTTACATCTACTTTTACTAGGTAAAATCAGCTAAAGGGTTAGAAAGGTATGAAGAAATAATTTAATCCATCCTTCTGCTATTAAACAAGTTTTCACCTACTGTCCATGATAAAATTATATAAACAAAAAAGAAATAATTAGTATGGGAGAAGGGAAATATAACACTGAAGAATTTAATTGGATTTTGTTGAAGAAATGACAGACTAAACAATAAATAGGGAGATGATACAGTTATCTGAGTGAAATAGAAATAATAGCTGATCAGGGACATAGAAACTGGGATTTTAAATCCCAATTTGTCACTGACTCACTTGGTAACATTTGACATCTTATAAACTGCCTGATTTTTACTTCTCCCCAAAGAAAAAAGAGGGGATATATTATGATAATAATTCTCCATATCATAGGACCATTGTGAGGAATAAAAATTCAAAGAAATTATTATGAATTACTTAAAATATTAAATACTACCTAATAATACAGTTTAGTAGACAAAAATGATTGATTGAGATTTTGAGGTTACTATAATGACTACATTTTAAATTGATCCTCTGAAAATAGGACAGGACACTATACATAACATTATATGAATTCATTTCTATTTTCATTCCAATAGAAAATTCTGGCTTACATAGGTGTTAATTATCGGGAACCCCAGGCTGAACCCTCAACCGTGAGGCCCCAATAAAGAGGCTGCCTGAATGTTGCTGATTCAAACCTCTCTTTATTATACCTCTCTCTCTGGGATCGAGGGCACTACACAAGCAGTAACAAACACAGCACAGAAGCCGTCTCTCCAAATAGTGCCTTTCCAACAGACTCCCAATAACCCCTCTCTCCAGCAATCCACCTTCCACTAGCAACCAACAACCTTTCCTCCCAGAACTTCTC
>PVLC010002688.1:38056-50277 GCA_004027655.1 Graphiurus murinus | reverse complement strand
TTTAAAAGAAACCAAAGAGAAGCATTGAAGGAAGTAAAAGATGAAATAATCAAAATGAAGGCATCAATTCAAACTATAAACAGCAGATTAGATCACATGGAAAATAGAATATCACTCTTAGAGAATGATCAAACTAAAAAATGAATCTATAGTACATAACTTAGAAAAAAAATATGACAATATGAATTGGACATCGAAGAGATCTGGGCCAATTTTAAAAGAGCTAACCTAAGAATAATAGGCATAGAAGAGGGATTAGAAGTTGAAACTTATGGACTAAACAATCTCTTCAAAGAAATAATAACAGAGAATTTTCCAAACATAGAAAGAGAAGTCGACACACAAGTTCAGGAAACATACAGAACTCCCTTAAGACAAGACCAAAGAAGATGTTCACCACGCCACATAGTAATCAAACTGACCAATGTAGAGGCAAAGGAGAGAATCTTAAAGGCAGCAAAAGTAAAAGGCCAAGTGACATTTAGAGGCAAACCAATTAGAATCACTCCAGACCTCCAGAATCAAGTCATGAAAGCCAGGAGAGGCTGGAGTAACATATTCCAAACTCTGAAAGAAAATAACTTGCAGCCAAGATTCTCATACCCAGCGAAACTCTCTCTTAAAATTGACGGGGATTTAAAAAACTTCCATGACAAACAGAAACTGAAGGAATTTTTGTCTTCCAAACCAGCACTAGAGAAACTGCTTAAAGAGATTAACTACAAAGAAGAACTAACCAGTAAACGTCAGAACCAGAGAAACAATAAATTCCAGGAAGCAAACATCTAAGCAAAGAAGAACAAACACTACTGCAAACAGAAGTCAAAACTCAAAATGTTAGGAATTAAAAATCATCTCTCAATAATCACACTGAATATAAATGGTCTCAATTCCCCAATAAAAAGGCACAGGGTGGCAAAATGGATCAAAATCCAGAATCCATCTATATGCTGCCTGCAAAGAACATACCTTACAAGCAAAGATTCTCACAAACTAAAGGTGAAGGGCTAGAGTAAGGTAATCCATGCCAATGAAACTCAAAGACAAGCAGGAGTAGCAACTATGATATCAGATAAACTAGACTTCAAGCTCAAGCTTACCAGAAGAGACAAAGCAGGTCATTTTTTACTATAAAAGGAACAATCCAGCAAGAGGAAATAACAATTATCAACATTTATTCCCTAAACATAGGTGCAGCCACTTTCATAAAACAAACTCCATATGATATAAAGACACACATAGATCTCAATACACTAATACTAGGAGACTTCAATACTCCTCTTACATCTCTAGATCGCTCCTCAATACAAAAGGTCAGTAGAGACGCCTCAGACCTAAAGGATACCATAAACCAAATGGACCTATTAGACACATATAGACTCTTCCACCCAACTACAACTGAATTCACATTTTTCTCAGTTGCTCATGGAACCTTCTCCAAAATAGACCACATTCTCAGCCACAAAGTGAGCACTGGCAAATTCAAAAAATTCAACATAATTCCCTGCATCTTCTCAGACCACAATGGAGTGAAACTAGAAATAAACTCCAGGAAGACCCAAAGTAACTGAGTAAGCGCATGGAGACTGAACACCACACTGCTGAATTAAGAGTGGGTCATAGAAGAAGTAAGGAGAGAAATTAGAAAATTCCTAGAAACCAACGAAAACAGAGATTCAACACCCTGAAGGCAGTACTAAGAGGGAAATTTATAGCACTGAGTGTCCACATAAGAACAGAAAACCACCAATTAAATAACCTAATGACACAGCTCAAAGCTCTTGAAAAACAAGCACAATCTAGCCCCAAAGCCAGGAGAAGACTGGAAATCATGAAAATCAGAGCGGAAATTAATGAATTAGAGAATAAAAAAACAATACAGAAGGTCAACAAAACTAAAAGCTGGTTCCTTGAAAAAATAAACAAGATAGATAAACCATTGGCCAATCTAACCAAAAGAAAGAGAGAATCAACCCAAATTACCAAAATAAGAGATGAAAAAGGAGATATTACCACCGACAGTATGGAAATACAGAAGATAGTCAGAAACTATTTTGAAAAACTGTACTCCAACAAAATGGAAGACCTAGAAGAAATTGACAAATTCCTAGACACATACAACCTCCCTAAATTGAGTCAAGAAGATATGGAAAACTTAAACCGACCAATAACAATCAAAGAAATAGAAACAGGAATAAAGAATTTACCATCAAAGAAAAGTCCAGGACCAGATGGTTTTCCAAGTGAATTTTATAAAACATTTTTAGAAGAGCTAATCCCAATACTCCTCAAGCTATTCCGTGAAATAGAAAGAAATGGGACCCTTCCAAACACATTCTATGAAGCCAAAATCACACTAATACCAAAACTAAATAAAGACAGCTCAAGAAAAGAAAACTATAGGCCTATATCATTGATGAACTTAGATGCAAAACTGCTAAACAAGATACTAACAACGCGCATTCAAAACCACATCAAGAAAATTATACACCATGACCAAGTTGGGTTCATCCCAGGGATGCAAGGCTGGTTCAGCATACGAAAAACAATACACGTAATTCACCACATAAACAGACTCAAAGACAAAAATCACATGATCATCTCAATTGATGCTGAAAAAGCATTTGACAAGATCCAACACCCATTCATGTTAAAAGCACTACAGAGAATTGGAATAGAAGGAACATACCTCAAAATCATTGAGGCAATATACAATAGGCCCACAGCCAGCATCATATTAAATGGAGAAAAACTGCAAGAGTTCCCACTAAAGACAGGAACAAGACAAGGATTTCCATTACCACCTCTTTTGTTTAATATAGTACTCAAGACTCTAGCCAGAGCAATAAGGCAAGAGAAGGAAATCAAAGGGTTGTAAAAATAGGGAAAGAAGAACTAAAACTATCACTTTTTGCAGATGACATGATACTATACTTAGAAGATCCAACAAACTCAACCAAAAAACTCATAGAACTGATCAACAAATTCAGTAAGGTGTCCGGATACAAAATCAATCTTAAAAAATCAGAAGCCTTTCTATATACCAACCATAAATCCACTGAAAAAGAAATCCAGAAAGCAATTCCACTCACAATAGCACCCCGAAAAATAAAATACTAAACTAACCAAGGATAAACTAACCAAGGAGATTAAAGACCTCTATAAGGAAAATTACAGAAAGCTAAAGAAGGAAATCGATGAAGACCTTAGTAGATGGAAGGCACTCCGCAACTTAGTGAGACTCGGTTTCAAAATAAAGAATAAAAAATAGGGCTGGGGGTGTAGCTTGGAGCTAGAATGCCCCTGAGTTCAATCCCCAGTACCGCAAAAAAAAAAAAAAAAAAAAAAAAAAAGCAAATATGCTATTGATGGTTTTGACAAGTGAATTACAAAATAATTGGTGGCACTAATTTGTTTAAATTTGCATTGATCCTACTTAAAACAGTATGGTTCACCTCTATTGAAAACCACTGAGATATGTCAAAGAATCAAAACTATTTGTTACCTATAAAAAGTAAAAAGCATGATTAATGCTTAAGCCAGATACATATGATCTTAGATTATGTCAGAAAATGCATTTTGGATTTCAATGGCTGGAACATAAAAAAAGGAAAAGTACTATGGAAGTGTTCAAGGCTTTTTTGAAATGCAAATCTTCTATGTCATCCCCTACCCCCCAGTGACTTCCACACTTCTTAACAGAAGTTCTAATGTTCTTTAAAGGTCTGACTTTTGGCCCATGTCAGTATCTCATGTCTTACTTCATCTCTCCGACAAAAGATTACTCCAGGCTTAACTGAAATTCCTTCAGTGAGTCATTCATTCTCCTGCTTTAGCACCTTTTGACACTTTGTCTTTCTGCTCCCCTACTCAAGTTGACTGATCCATCCTCATCCTTTCAGTAATCTCAGACCAAGTATTACTAGTAAGCAAGATTTCTAGAAGCCCAAGAGACAGTTAGGTAATCAGACATATGCCTTCAGAATTGGTTACCTCTTCCTAGCATAGTGTCCATCTTACTCTGTGGCAACTGTTAAATTTCCTTCCCTCCTTCCTTCTCCCTTTCCCTTCTTCCCTCCTTGCGCTCCAGCATCTTCTAAAATACCCGGCACAGAATATGTACATATTGTGAATCTGTTGAAATAATTTCATGGTAGCTGAATGAAATGTGTAATGTGCTTACTTCAGAAGAAAGCTGGCTGATATCTGTGTAATACTAAGGTCTGATTACAGATATTAAGGTAGGTTAAATCCATCCAGTAAAGTATAAGCAGATTAAAATCTTAATGTTAGATCCACCTGAGTATAAAAAGCCTTATAAATCATCACATTTAACACTGGTATTTTATAGAAAAGAAAGCTGAGGCTGAAGAACTACTATTTCTGAGACTGACTTCATGGTCCTTCAGACCATCAACAAATATGTATTCACTGAACACCTAAAAGATGGCTGCTAATCTCTCCACTGGGCACTGGTAGATGAGGAGAGAAAAGCTAAGACAATAATCAAATCCCTGCATTCAGAAAGAACACAGTCTGATTGAGGAAACAAGACTTTCATGTATCAAACAATTAGAGAACAAGGAGAAGCTATGTTATTAAGTGCAAGAATCACACAGAACAGCTATTCAAAATGAAGGGAAAAACAAATTACCAAAGGAGCTTGTATTGATCTCTTACTGCTTCACGACTCCTCTTTGAATTCTTCCTTGAGCTTATGACTGACCAGCTTATGTCATGGCCAGCTTGTTCAGGAAAGGGACACTTTTGTTGCTTTAATACTTTCCTTGCTATGGATAATTACTTATCAGATGGAGAAAACTGACTTATGATGCCCCTTGGGTTTTCAAAAAGAACCTTTCAGAAATTACAATATTCTATTCAATGATACTTAGATTTTATCAACATAAATGAATAAATATAGCACTAATATTTTAGTCAAGTTTTCTAAATCCTGTCAGTGTCATCAGAGAGGTGCTTTTGTATTTCCCTACACACAGCAATACACACACACACACACACACACACACACACACACACACACACACCTTGCAGGCCTGTGCATTTTTTAAAGAACACTGACCAGCTCTTTTCCTATTTAACTAATGCATTGCTCTTTAGAACTGTGACCCAAGTTCTTCTGCAGATTTCTGCTGCCCAGTCCTTCAATTAGTGTCTCATTATCCTCAGAAACTTTGGACACTATCCATAATCATCTGTCTAATTCACTCCCAGAAGTGGTAGCAAGTGAGGGAGTACCAGGCAAGAGACTATACCTTCCCTATGTCTATATGATTTCTCCACACTCCACAATGTCTCAAGGCCAAACAAGTAAACATGTCAGTACTCTCTCAATACTCAATCCTATCTCCAAAACATAATTTCCTTTTCTTTTCAACCTTTCCTAAACTTCCTAGGTAGAATTAGTCACTCCATGCTACACATACAGCTCTCTATAAAGATATTTCCCAAAGAACTGAACTGGAATGATGTGTCTCTAAGTTTGTCCTTTACTAATCTCTGCTCTGGAGTTTACCTTTTTATCCAGCCAACTACCTGACACATATTAGGTCCCAAACATGTTTTGTATAAATCAAGATAGAGGTTATTTTGAGCTCATTTTTCATTAAAAATATTTGTCTAATTTTAAGCAACTTTGTTAATAGCAATCCAAGCTGATTGGTTTTCTGACATACTCCAATTTTGAAATCATCATATTCCTTTTCAGAAAAGTATTTTAAAGGAGACTATGACATGGGTATTTAAACAAAGATAAAATGATGGTTCTAAAATTAGGAGCCCTAGGCCACTAGAGAATATGGTAGATGTTTATAGAGTAAACTAGATTTCATTAAATCTTTCCATTGGAAAATATTGGCTTCCTTTCCTCCTGGAAGCTCTGCTCCTTGGTCTGATATGTTGAACATTGATTTGACCTGTTTTGAGTTGTTAGTCTGACCCTGAAGTATGACCAATAAAAAATTCATAACCTTCTCTAAGGAACATAGATTTTTATTAGTTTTATATAGTGTATACATATATATGGAAAAATACAATGGCATGATTCAGATGGATTGGTACCTCATGGTAAGTTGGCCAATAAATGGAGAATGCAGTTTAGTATAGACAAATGTAAAATAATAAGTCGAGAGACAATGAACCAAAACAGAAAGTCTATAATAAGTGGTAGCAGTGCAATGCAATGATCAGGAAAATGACTTAGGACTTCTTGAGTGATAATGCTAGAAGTTCAGAACTGTTTGCTAGCTAAGCAAAAGGCTTATGTGATGCACAGAATACAAATCAAATTATATGGCAGCAATACTGGGGAAATGATAGTGGTTACATACCTAAGCCTCTGTATGTGCTTCTGTCACCATTTCACCAAAAAGAAATAAGCACAACCAATTTCAAGTTGGTTGGTTACAGAGACCTGTGACAGATGAATATATTTAAATAAGATATTAGGAAGAGTTTTCTGTCCCATAGGCTGTGAAACATTAAAGTTCCTTAAAATAACAATAGCAATGCCTTATTTTTATGTGGCATTTTCTCATTTATAGTGCTTTCACCCTATGACCTCATTTGCTTTTCAAAATAAAGCTGTGGGGTACTCAGGAGAAATAGCATTTCTATTTTATGGAAAGTTAGAGATTCAGTAGCCAAAGATAGTAGCAATGGCAGAAGAGGACCCCAGAGCTTATAAACATCATTCTAGAGATCTTACTTTACTGTAACATTTCTTTGCTAGGCACTGACAAGGGAAAATTTGGAGCCCAGCTTTTACCATATTTTAAGAACTATATAGAAAGTTATATATCCTCTATGAAAGCAGAGGAAAGAAGCAGAAGAAAGACTGATTTCACTTTTAAGGACACTCTCCCACAAGAAGTTTTAAGTTTAATGCGCTGAGTTATGTGCTTTGAGCTCATAAGAATTAAAATTTCCTAACTATGGAGAACAAGTGTAATAGTCTATTCATTCCAAAGATGGCCACAACAATATTTCCCATTACATGTGGCTTTTTTACAATATTATTTATACTATTCCTATTGAGAAATGGGATATCTATCTTGTTCCCTTGAATCTGGGTTGGCTTGTGACTTGCTTGTAAATAAGTGGAAGAGGGTGGAAGTGACACTGAGTGTGAGTCACAGAAGGTAATGCAGCTCTTGTCTTATTAACTAGAATATTCTCTCTTGAAGAATACAACCTCCAAGAGGCTGTCATGCTGTATGGAAGCCTAGACTAGTCCTTGAATAGAAATCACCTAGAGAAAACAGAGACTGCATGAAGACAGATTTCGGGGAACCCCCCAAGATGCCCTAATTCATGTGACAACAAATACAGATAGATCTAGAGCCAGAAACAATCACACAAGCCCTTCCTAAATTCCTGACTCCTAAAAGAATGAAATGATTTGTTGTTGTGTTAAGCTAGTGAGTTTAGGAGGGATTTGTTATGCATCAATAGCAACTGGAAGCCGGGCGTGGTGGCGCACGCTTGTAATCCCAGCATTCGGGAGGCTGAGACCGGAGGATCCGGGTTCGAGGCCAGCCTCAGCTACCTAGTGAGGCACTCCACAACTTAGTGAGACTCGGTTTCAAAATAAAGAATAAAAAAAATAGGGCTGGGGGTATAGCTCAGAGGTAGAATGCCCCTGAGTTCAACTCCCAGTACTGCAAAAAAAAAAAAAAAAATTAGCAACTGGAACAGAATGCAGACGTTCTCAAGAGTGGTGAACGTTTGTTTTTTATGGCACCCAGCATCCTTCTTCCTACCTAATAGCACTGTGTTTTTCTTAAAGAATTAGCCACAGCCACTTTCTACCAGCCAAGGGGAGTACTACCCTCCTGGAATTTTACTTTTGAACAGAATGATGTCTAAACCCTTTTAACTCATTATACCAACAAGCATAGGTAGAAATACCAGCATAAGGCAACATAATACAACCAATTCAGCATAGCCCTAAGCCTCTTGGTTAAAACACCACTCTCTCCTTCCTGACAAAATAGACCAGCCCTCCTAGTACATGGTCAAACCTCAACTGGACCCATTTCCCTATGTCCAAGTTAGAGTTCCAGAAGCTATATTTCTCCATGATGACCTCAAGCATGATCCATGAGAAAAATAAGCAGGATAATTGTCAGACTGGTTTAGAAAAAACAATCTACCATGCTTTAGTGCACGTATACATCCATGTGCATGTCATTGGACAACACTGACCAACAGTCTAAATTTCAATATCAAAAGAGCTACTTTGGGGATCTCAGGTAATATGTACATGCAAGTAAGGTGAACTAAGTCAAATAGAAGATGGAAGAATGGGGTTTCAAACCAAGGGCACAGGTGAATTTAGTTTTACATGCTGGGCATGCACAGTGGAATTAAGAGGAGGATGGGAACAGGGAAAAGGAAGTTCACATCAGGCACACATGGTACTAAGTTTTTCTCAGGATTAATTCCAGAGATCAGTATCTAGGTTAAAGCACTTGTCTTAGTCAACATTGGATACAAAAATTGGCAGCTGAATATATTCATGACTTCTGCAAAAAGGGACCAGAGAAGGCAGATGCTGACATTCTTTAACTGGGCTTATTCGTTCATGTATCTTGATTTCTGTTTTTTAAATAGAAGTTCTGAACTACAGTGCTGGGTGGATATAGGAATAAATGAAGCATGCTTATTGCACTCAAGATCTTTGGGTGTAACCATTTCAAATGTACCTGGGTCACTTAATAGAAAAGAGAATTAGTGTTTTATGAGAATTATATGACTAATATTAAATCAAAGCTGTAATAAAGGAAAGAGCCCTTATAATCAGATGTGGAGAGGGGTGAGATTGGTGACAAATTCATGGCAACAACATTTGAGCTAAGGCTTGAAGGATGACTCAAAGGAGAAAGGGGGAAGAGCTCATATGCACAGAAAGAACAAGGCATAGGTGGAAAAGAAAATACTGTGAAATGGAGAGTCTCTTAGAGAAATGTTCTTACGCTTTGATGTGCCTATGAATCAACTAGAGACTATTGTTAAGATGCAGATGGGGATTCAGTTGGGCCCATGAGTAGGGCTTGAAATCCTGCATTTCTAGCAAGATCCCAGTGAATGCAGATGCTACATACCATGGGAGACCATCTTTTCTTCAACACGGTATTAGAGAAATATATACTAATATGGTCATTTTAAAGAGTAGAAGGATTTAGAGTGGGATGAAGTTGGAAAGAGAGGTTGAGATCAGGTCATGGGGGACTTAATATCATGCTATGGAATGCAAACTTATTACAGCAGGTCCTGGAAATGCACTTAAACACTAAGTTATTTCATGTGATTTGCCAATATTTTCTTCGTATTTTTGATGGAAGTATATTTTATACTATATATTATGTGCCAACCACTCATCTTCACAAAACCCTTTGAATTTAAAAAGTGGTGGAGGAGTCAAATGACTAAAATGGCTTGCTTGCGTGACTGTATCAAAAGTTATATAGTTGACTGAGATAAGGGGAGTGGATTGAAAAAAAGACAGGGCAGGGTATAGGGAGAGAGGGAAGGAGGAAGGAAGGAATTTAATCCACATCATCAGAGTTAAGTGGTTTCCAACCATGGTGGCACATTGGAATCTATCTTAGCGGCTTTAAAAAAGTACTGATGTTTGGGTATCACCTGTAGAGTTCCTGCTGTAATTGCTATGGGGAATGGACTTCATATCAAAATACCTTAAAGTTGTTCCAGTGATTGTAACATGTATCCAAGGTTGATAAACATAATCATAGCTATGTAGCTTCCCCTAATGATTCTTTCATTTTATTTTTGCTATAGCCTGGTACAGAAACCTATTTCAAAAGAGCTTCCATTGACAAAAATGGAGACAATTTCAGCTTCAAAAGAATAATATTAAAATGAGCCGGGCGTGGTGGCGCACGCTTGTAATCCCAGCATTTGGGAGGCTGAAACCGGAGGATCCGGGTTCGCGGCCAGCCTCAGCTACCTAGTGAGGCACTCCGCAACTTAGTGAGACCCGGTTTCAAAATAAAGAATAAAAAAAAATAGGGCTGGGGGTGTAGCTCGGAGGTAGAATGCCCCTGAGTTCAATCCCCAGTACCGCAAAAAAAAAAAAAAAAAAAAAAAAAGAATAATATTAAAATGAATTTAAACATATCAAGTACTTAAGTATTTAAGTATTTAAACATATCATGTACTCATGAAGTTTCTTTTTGAGATGATAGACATGTCCTAAAGTTAGATTGTGGTAATGGTATCACAACTCTGTAGACATATTAAAAACCACTGTATCATATAGCTGGACATGATGTGCATGCTTATAATCCCAGAACTTGGGAGGCTGAAACAGGAGGATCACAGATTCATGGCCTGCCTCAAGTATTGAGACTCTCATCCACCTAGCATGACCTTGTTTCAAAATAAAAATAAAATAGGGCTGGGAGTGTAGCTTGGATGTAGAATGCCCCTGAGTTAAATCCCTAGCAATACACACACACACACACACACACACACACACACACACACACACACACACACACCAAAAAAATCATACATTTAAAAGAGGTTAGTTTTATATAATATAAATTATATTTCAATAAAACTGTTAAAAACAATCCAGGCATTCATCTACCACTTAAAAGAAACCTCAATGTCATCCTTGGAGGTATTTGTGTACCTTCTCATTATTATGAACTCATTATCAGAAAGGAAAGAATCACCCCTTTACCCTACAAAACTATAAATCAAGGTTACCAAATAATTGACAAGAAAATGAGAAAAGTTGTCATTTGTAAAAGAATTCCAGCTAATAAATAAAAAAGAATGATGAATTCGAATGGCTAACTGAAAAAGAATTTATAAAACAATCAGACAAATTTGAGCACTAACTGGATATATGACATAAGAATTATTAGTATTTTAGGTGAGGGAAATTGTATGATAATTACGTTTATAAAAGTTCTTATATTTAGAAATATACATTGAATATTTTCAAATAAATGATATGATAGCTAGTATTTACTTCAAGAGAGTACAGTGGAGGTGGGAGAGTTAATGTAGGGCAGTACTAAGTCAGTGGTTCTCAAATATGGTCCCTAAATTAGCAGCATCACTATCATCCAGAAATTGTTAAGACATGCAAATTCTCAGACCCCATCCCAGAATAAATAAATCAGATGCTCTGAAGATGAGGCCAAAAATCTGTATTTTTTAAGAGTTCTTATTTCCCCACATGCTTATCAGCATTTATTATTATTTGTATTATTTTATTGGGACACTGCAGTTATATATCACAGTGAACTTTCGAGTTATTTAAAAAGGCCTTCAGGTGATTCTGATGTATGCCAAATTTTGAGACCACGCATACAGATAAAACAAGAACGGCCATAAAGTGATTCATGATGAAGTTTTGTATTGAGTACATGGAGATTCACTATATTATTCTGTATATTTTATATGTTTGGAAATTTCCAAATGAAAAGGTAAAAGAGGAACAATATGAAGACATAAGGAAAAAACAAAGAAAGGAATTGCCTACGGCAACTTCCTTACAGAGTACAGTATGGAAAGGGAGAAAAAGAATAACTCTATATTGGAAAACGTGACAAGGACTACCCTCAGGAATTAAGGTCATCATCATCAGTGGTAAGTAATGTTGACAGCATGTGATATGGCTTGTGTGTACTCTGTTGCTAATGTGATAGTATTAAGATGTGGGCCTTTAAGAGGTGATTAGTACGTGTTATTCCAGTACTTGGGAGGCTAAGACAGGAAGATCACAGGTTTAAGGCCTCAGCAACTTAAAGAGACCCTAAGCAACTTAAATCCAGTTTTGAAATAAAAATACTGAGAGTATAGCTAGCTTGATGGTAGACTGTCCCTGGGTTCAATCCCCAATACAAAAAGAAATAAATAAAAACAAAACAAAATAATAAAATAAAATAGGTGATTAGGCCATGGGGGCCTCTCCTTTATGAATGAGATTGAATTTCTTATCAAAAAAGCTCCATGCAAAGCTGGGCGTGGTGGCGCACGCTTGTAATCCCAGCATTCGGGAGGCTGAGACCGGAGGATCCGGGTTCGCGGCCAGCCTCAGCTACCTAGTGAGACACTCCGCAACTTAGTGAGACTCGGTTTCAAAATAAAGAATAAAAAATAGGGCTGGGGGTGTAGCTCGGAGGTAGAATGCCCCTGAGTTCAATCCCCAGTACCGCAAA
>PVLC010002688.1:0-37956 GCA_004027655.1 Graphiurus murinus | reverse complement strand
CTCCATGCAGAGCTGGTTTGCCTTTCCAACTTCTGCAATGTGAAGCTAGAGTGTTTCACCCTTCCTCCAGAGAACCAAGAAATGTTACATATCCACCCTCACCAGAAAACAAAAGCTGCTGGTGCTCTAATTTTTAACTTCTCATCCTTCAAATTTGTAAGAAATAAATGTCTGTTCTTTACGTTACCTAGTGGTATTTTGCTATGGCAGCACAGTCTACCATAGCATGTCCCATGATATGACACAATGAGCATGGCACTTCACCTCTGTGATCTTCCTTCCCAAAACCCATAACTGTGGAAAATGCAACTGCCAGAGACAGGTTAACATTTGTCTTGCAAAGGTCTAAGGGTCATGGAAAGCTATGATCAGACTGCTAAACTTGCTTAAAGCAGCCTGTTCCTCCAAGGTAACTGTTCCTGTTTCTTGCCAGCACTAACTCCCACATACCCTACTTGTCAAACATTGTCTCAAGCATCTTGTAAACGTCCTCAGTGGTTTTATTGCTAACCATTATCTCAAAGACTTTCTGCAGTTGTTCTGCAGTTTACCCATTAGACTTTACCCCGAGGTCTCTCTTGCAAATTTACAAGTTAAACATTACCTCCCAGCCTCTTCACATATGCAACAGCATCCAAACCTCAACCTCTCCCCTTTATAATGACAATGAAAGCTGTGGACCAGTGTCCAGTGGGAACTTCACCTAAGAGTGAGGTCTCCTGACCTGCCCCATTCAATCTGCTCTGTGTCTGCATCATTCTTTTCCTCTCTGGTGTGCCACAGGAAGGTACCAGCACATAAGTAGAGTTTAACCAGAGAAAAAAGCATGAGACCAATCCCAACAGAGGGACTGCTACAAAATTTATCACCTGTACTCTTCAAAACTGTCCAGGTCTTCAAAACAAGAAAAGTCTCAGAAACTGTCACAAGAAAAGGGAACTAAGGACATGTGATAACTAAATGTAGGGTAGTATGCTAAAAGGGATCCTGGCAAAAAAGGACATTAGGGAAAAACTGATGAAATCTGAACAAAATACAACTTTAGTTAATAATAATGTCTCAATATTGGTTCATTTATTGTGACAAGTATGCCATATACATGTAAGATGTTAATAATAGAAGAAATTGGGTGAAAGGTATATGGGAACTCTCCATACTACTAACACATATTTTTCTATAAAGCTAAAACTATTATATAATAAAAAATATATATCTAAAAATAAAAGAAACAACCTTAGACAGAAGTGTCTTTACATGTCCAGAGATCAAAACCATTTAAGTAGCTTAGATTTTGAGCAAACAGAAATAGTGAGAGAAAATCATATGGACTATATTCCAAGCAGCCAGATAAGGAGGGACAAGCAGGAAGATCATAAATGTCAAGGAAGGCCATAGACCCAACATGCAGGAAAACAATCATCAGTAAATATTCCCCTTAAGAGACATCAAGAGCCAGGTCCATAGGACATGGTGGAACATTCCTATAATCCTAATATTTAAAAGGCTGAGCCAGGAGGACCACAGGTTAGTGACCACAACTTAGTGAGGTCTTCCCAACTTAGACCCTGTTTCAAAATTTAAAAAATAAAATAAAATAGGGCTGGGGGTGTAGCTCAGAGGTAGAATGTCCTTGAGTTCCATCCCCAGTACCACAAAAGAAAAAAGAGCCAAGTCCCCCAAAATACGGTGGATGAAATGACCTGGTTTCTCCCCCTCCCACCTTCACTCCCCTTCAACCTGCTACAATGTTCAATCTGTATAATTCTAACTAGTTAGACACTCCCTTAAGTAAGCTACTCTCTCAAGGTCTTTGGATAAATCATGAACTGAACAAAGATTCAACCAGATCGCCTGCATTTGGTGCCCCTAGTATCAGAAAGAAATTCATTAAACCTCCTCATTTTCTCCTCAAAGGAGAAAACTCCTTTGAGGTGTTTCTCTGGGGACTTCCTCCCATCAATCATCATATCTCATAGACTGGACATTCTTGTTCCCGTCTTGCCCAGTGGTTTAACTATGGTTGCTTATTAGAGTTATCTTAGGGAACTTTTAAAATTGCTGATGCCCAGGACATACCTAGATATATTCATCAGAATTTCCAGGGGTAGGATTTGGATATCAATATTTTTTAAACTCCCCAGATGATTCCAGTATACAACATCAAAAGCCATTGACTGTTGATCTTTCTCTTTCCTATGTAGACACACTTCTAAGTACAGTAGTCTACATGACCAATTTCATGTCTACATTTCCCAGTTCACCCTCAGCCTTTTCCACTACCTTTTCCACTACCACTACATTGGGAATGATATCTTAGCTGCTAGATCTGAAATATATTTCTCAGAGATTCTCTTCATTAGATGTTCTGAAGTATATTGCTGTCTACTGTTATTCCTAAACAGTTCTCTAGTTGAATATGATATTCCTCTTTCTTGCTTTTTATGTCTGCCTCTATTTGCCCTTTAACTTCCCTTTTGTACAGCTCTCTCCCCCACTTTATTGTCTATTTCTATTTCTATAAGCCCTGCCCTAGAGCTCCCTTCCCATTTCATGAAATGCACTTACTTTGGGTTATTTCATCCCCTCCCCGGCTTCAACTCCCTGTACACTAAAGATCCACAAATATATAATCTTTATCCCAAACCTATCTCCATGCATATATTCCCAAAGGCAGGGAGATGCTGAACAGATCCAAGGGATGATAGAAGCCTTGGGTGCAATTATAGGACATTGGATAAAAATAAATGGGTGGTAGAAGTGTCCAGGGCAGGAGAGCACTGAGTCCATTTTTTTTCTGAAAAGGGGGCAGTAAGCCAACAATTTTAAGAATCTATGTTTCAGATTCATGTGGCCAACTTCCCAGTAAACCTCTCCAACTGCATCTTCTGTAGATGCTTCATCTCAATGTGTCCAAAATTAAACTCATATACTTCTATTCAATCTGTTAGGGTGCCAGTATGGGTATGGATTTGGAGCCAGACTGATTGGGTTTGAAATCATGGCTCAACCACATAATGACTTCATGTGAATGAACTAATCTCCCTGCTTCTCGGTTTCCTCATCTGTTAAATAGTTGTGACCTACAGTCTGGACCTAAAGTGTCCCACAAAGGCCCATGTGGTAAAGGCTTGTTCCCTATTGTGGTGCTATGGGAAGGTGGTATAACCTTTAAGAGGTGGGGCCTAGTGGAAGGTCTTTAGGGCATCAGGGAACATACCCTTAAAGGGAATAGTGGAACCTAGATCATCCTTCCTCCTCCTTTCTCTTTTGGGTTCTGATCATGGGGTAAGAGGTTTTGTTCCATCACATGGATGTGCTGTCTCACCACAAGTCTAGAAGCAATGAAGCCATCCAACCACAGATGTGAACCTCTAAAACTATGAGAAAATTAAAGCTTTTCTCTTCATAAGGTGACTAGCTCAGGTATTTGTTATAGTACCAGAAAGCTAACAGTGTAATAACTTCCTCATGAGGTTGTCATGAAGATTAAATAAGTTAGTGTGTGGAAAGGGCTTAAAATAGTGCCTGGCATACAGTGAGCACTCTACTTGCTACAACAACTACTACTACTACTACTGTCATCGTTAATATGATCATTATTTTAAATTCCTTCAGTGAAGGGCACAGTCTCCTAATTAGCTATAGAAGCTAAAAGTCTGAGTATCATTCATTTACCTTGTTACATCATACCCTCTATCAGTTATGATTCTATTCAATTTTCCTTCAAGTACGATCCTTATTCTTCATGCCACCACATTCTAACGGGTGGTATGCTAGAGTAAGATCTGATTGTGCATATCTATCTCCTCCCAACTCTGCAATAAGTGGCATCCCATTGGTAGCCTGAAATTGGCCAAAGTGGGAGTACTTACAATATGGGAATTAGCAAACCCTAAAATCAGGACTCTATTTTTGAGAGTTGGTTGTTAAACATTCACCAGCACTCTACTGCTTCAGACTCATTTTTTCTCCTTTAAATTACTGCAAAGCATTCTAGCCATCTGTTTCTATCTCTGTTCTGCATTAGTCTAATCCATTCTTCTTATTAATACCAGAAATAATGCTTCTAAAATGAAAATCTCATGTCACCACTCCTCAAAATAATTCAGTAGCCCTTCACTTCCCGTAGGTTAAAAGTCTAATTCCTTAGAATGGCATACATGACCTATATTAAATAATGTCAGTGTCACATCCCTATCCCCTGGTACTCAACTTTCTTGTGCATGACAACAGTTTCTTAACACAAGCACATGTAAATGTCTGCTCAAGGGCTTTTTCCAGCCTCAGGGGGAAGGTCCAGAGTGCCAGAGTTAACTCTTCTGGGAGCAACCCTCACCTAGTAATGGAAAGGAGTTGGCTGGTTCTATATGCCAGCTCTCATACATCTAGTAGGACAATTTAGAAATGCAGTGTCTCCACACGTACCCTATGGACTAAGCCCCAGTCCATAGCTGTGACCTGCTCCCATTTACTCTCATCTACCACTACTTCCTGGGATCACCTACCAGATAAACCAGTGGCCTGAAAGTCTTTATCTTAGAGTCTATTTCTGGAGTAACCCAATTTAAGACATGGCTGTTCAGTGTCTGTCTGCTCTATTTAAGCCTTACATTCCTCCCATTTCCCTTTAAGTTATAGTACAGAACAACTTTACATATAGTTCTCTAAAGGTAACCTGGTATCTCATTTATTGAAGCTTTGCAGATGCTGCTGGCTTCACTGGAATAACCAATCTTAATCCCACCTTTCTTCACCTGGAAAACTCTGGCCTGTCCTTTCAAACTCAACTCAGCATTCACCTTTTCCTTCATTACCCAAGTACGTGGCTCTTCTGTATTCTTATGGTACTCTCTAATTACAAATCTGCTCCCCAATGGGTGGAGGGTTTCTTCAACCTCTTCCCTAACTATATATCCATCCATCCATCCATCCTCACCCCACCTTGCCCTTGGCATGACAAATACTAGCAAGTCAATAAAGTTTTGTTGAAGGGATATGTTTTTTTATGACCTATTATCCCTTATTTTCTCATCTAAGGATGAAATGTTTAATAAGGAGTTTACCATCTAGGATGAGAGACTGTTTTCTTGTATTTATCAATAATTGTTGTATAATGACAAGCATTATCAGGAAATATGCTATTTGCATAAATATAGCCAAACACTTATTTTGGTTCAGCATTGTTGATATGTTTCACTAAGATCCTTAGCTTTCTATCCCTGGCATTTTCTTATTATCTCTGCATTTCAATGTTACCTTCCAGGCTCTGCAATTAAGCAAATTCTTAGAATTTTAAGCAAATAAGCTTGTAACAATTTTAAAGTGGCAAAATAACCAGGAGCACTACTTAATCCTCTGATTCTCCCTGTTGAAGGAGTTTCTCAGCTGTGGTTGACAGTTTTGTGACTATAGATCCTCCTTGTTCAGAAGAGCTGAATTTTCTGTCATCCACACCAGGGTACTTTGCATCCCCTGCAGAATAGATTTATTTGCAATGTTTTGGCAGGAAAACCCCAAGAGGATGAGTCATCATCCTTATCCAGAGTTGCCCTTGAGGCCACACTGAGAAATGGTTCTCCTCTGACTCTATAGACAGGCCCTGATCAGAAAGTGTTCTGTTTACAGAAATGGTTCTTACCTAGGCAGGAAATGACACTTCAGAAATGCTGAACCATAATTGCAAGGAAGATACAATATAATTTCTTAGACCTAGCTGCATTATAAGGCAATGAATCTAGTTTTAAACATACTGAATATTCACTGCATGTAAAAATCTGTGGTAAGCACTAGGGAAGATAGAAAATACAAGTTTCCTGCACCCAACCCCCACCCCTGGCAAATTTTCAGTTTAATATTTAAGGATATTTGAGTATTTGGGGGAAGAATTTACATCAAATGATTAGTTATGAAGGCATAACACTATCATGCTTGCATTTAAGTGGACAAATGCATGAGTACTTGAGTCTCTCTCCAGATTTTCTACTCATATGTCATGGCTGATTGTTGTCCTAGGCAGAACCCTTTGGAGGCACTTTTCTAAGAACCTCCATTCTTATATCTCTTTCCCGGTATCACTATAGACACTAAGAACACTAAGACAGCTGGTGAGTTACACAGGGAAGCAGAAATCAGACACAGAAGACCAACATGAGTTTGAGAGAGAAGTTGATCAGGGGTTAGATGCGGGGGGTGGGGGGTGGGGCGTAGCACAGGCCTGAGGCTTGATCTTGGACTTTAAAAGCCTGAAACAGAGAAGACCAGTATATCAGCAGTTAGGTATCAAACATAGGGGGTTCAGAAAGTCCAAAAAGGTACACTAATGTGAGCAAATAATAATGCTTAGAGCAGCTAATTGCTCCACAACCCAGTCAGCCGGAGAAACTGCTGCAATGGATACAGTAAAGAAACTTATGAAAAGTTTACTGCAGTATGGGGCACTGGGTGTGAGTCAAAACTCGGGAGCAAGATCTCTTGGGTTCAATTTCTTATTCTACCAACTACAAGGTATGAGTTATTCAATATGTCTCAGCTTCAGTTTTCTCATCTGTAAATGAAGATAAAACCATATGTTGTTTCCCAATTGTAACAATTCTTTGTAAGACCCACCACTACTATATATACCTCAAAGAAAGGAAAAAACAATAATTAAAATTGTAAGATACATCTCTTTGAGATGTACACATTAGGGGAAAAGATCCACAAATTGATAAAACACAGACCTGTAGGAGTACCTACCACATAGGGCTGTTAGGAAAATTACATGAGTTAATGTGTGAAAAGCACTTAGAATAGCACTTGGTACCAGGTAAATGTTCCCTGCAGCCCCATGGGCATGGGGTGGTAGGATATGTTTTATTTGTAACACTTTGGTATCTGTTCATAGGGGTTGCTCCTATTATACTTCCTATTTTGTCTTCTGTACCCCTTTGCAAACAGGAAGCTTAAAAAAACTCAAACTTCAGTATATCAGAGTAAGCCAATTTTCTTGTTGCAAAGGTGGCTTTTGATGCCTGGTCAGAATCAGAGTTGAGGTAATATGATGGATAGGGTAATTAGTGTGCTTCTGAATATTCAATTATAAAATTTTTCAAATTTTATCACATTTTTTGCAGTGCTGGAGATTGAACCCAGGGCCTTGAGCATGATAAACAAGCACTTGATGCCTGAACTACATTCCCATCTGTATACATCTTAAATACATATACTTGTAAGATGTAGCTCAATTTAAAAAATTAAATTGGCTTTACAATTTTACCTACATCTCTGTGGTCCTGACTTTACTAAATTTTAACATGATAATTTCTTAATGTTTCTCAGACCTTTGATTCTTTGAAGATTTTTTAACACAATCTTGTCAGTCATTTTTAATTGATTTAAATGAGAGGTCAGTGCAAATTTGCTAGAGAACTATAAAATATTTAAAATACTGATAATACCCAGGTTATATAAACCATTCTGAATAATAGGAAAAATATAGACAGCTCCCTAGTTTATACTGTGAAGCTAAATCATTCTCATATTTAAACCTGAAGACAGCATGAGAAAGAAAATTATTAGAGCCTAATCCCATGTAGAAAAGTGATCACAAAAACTGTACATTAAGTACTAGCAAAAATTTCAATAACAATTTCATCCTTAAAAATATACCAGAGTTTTCATTAGATTTAACATATGATTTGAGATTAACATTAAATATATATCATTTAAAATTCAAAGAAAAATATACATATCAAAGAGACACATAATAAAGTTTAGTATCTATTTCTGAGATTTTCATTGTTAATAAAATTCAGAAGAACATGTTCTCACTGGTTAAAATAGAAACCTTAAACTAATGAATAAACACAAAAATGATCCTTTTAATTAATAAATAAAACCAAAGTATCTCTTTTAATAATATTCTTAGCTTTGTCAGTGATCTGGAAGTAATGGGCAATGCCATAAAATAGAAAATAATATCATTTAGAAAAGAGGAGATAGAATCTTCCTTATATAAGACAATGCACTAAAAAACTCTTAAAATGAACCAAGATTTAGTAAACTGACATAATGAAAAACATACATAGAAAATATATTTATCAAAAATAACAGCTAAATGGCAATACTTAACAACAAAATACACAAAATATAAATCTATTGCTTAAAATTAATGTATAAATTTATGCAATCACAAGATTTATTATTAAAATAAACATTATTAAGGAAATAATATCCTATTAACTATTTTTGTAAAAAATAACAGCTTCAAAGAACGAGAACTTACCCTATGTCAAACATATTATAAAACTGCAACAATTATCTTATGCAAGATAATGAATAACCTCAAGAGATCTGCTGTACAACATAGTACTTAAGTTAACAATACTATACTGTTCAATTCAAATATGTTAAGAGGATAAGATTTAAGATTTCATGTTAACTGTTTTACTAAAAAAAAAATACAAGGAAAGTTTTGGAAGTGATGGATATATTTAGTAGCTTTTTGTGGTGCTGGTATGGGTGTATGCATATATCCAATCTCAGCAAAACATACATTAAACTAGGCATGGTGGCCCATGCCTGTAATCCTGGCATCTTGGGAACTGAGTCAGGAGGAGGATGGCAAACTCAAGGCTGGCCTAGGCAATTTAGCAAGACCTTATCTAAAAGTAAAAAGGTCTGGGGACTTTTCTCAGTACATAAAGCCCAGGGTTGAATCCCCAGTACTGCTACACACACACACACACACACACACACACACACACACACACACACACACACAATTAAATGTGTAAAGCTAGAGGGGAAAGGGGACATCATGATCATGAAAGTCGAAGGGAGACTATGAAGGCAGTGGAAGAGGATCAGAGAAAAGGAGGAATAAAGAATAAGGGGAGATAATAAGGAGTAAAATTGATCAAATGATATAAATGCTCAATTATGTCACAATGCATTCCACTGAGAAGTGTGTGCAGCTCATAACAGAAATTCCATAAATATTTTTAACAAATAAAATATGGATCAATGTGGAATTAGTCTTGAAATGGAACCTAAAACATATGAGAATACAGTATTTTTTTTGTAAAAAAGGCGCCCTTAACAAAAAATACAAAAGGGATCCGTGATCAAAAGTTAGTGGAATTTTGTTCATATTTTTAAAATATCAAATTGGAGTTTCATCTTATATCATTTATTAAAGTAAAATGGATTATGTAGTAAAGTACAAAATGTAAACATGAAGACAAAAACAGTCATCAAAAAGATAAAGAAAAATTATTTCTTCCAAAGTCTAGAAGGCTTTCAAACCCCAAACGATCACAATAGTCACAAATGCAAAGATTGTTTAGGAGAATATGCCATGCTAACCACAGATAGAAGAGCACAATGACTAAGAACATGGTTCTGGATACAGACTTCCCACATCCCAGCTTAGCCACTTACTAGCTTGACCTTAAGCAAGTTACTTTACCTCTCTGTGCCTAAATTTCTTGAACTGTAAATTGGGATATAATGAGTTTTCACTTCATAGATTTGTCATGAAGATTAAGTGAATTAATATTTGAAAATATTTGGAAAAGTGCTTAGTACAGAGCAAGTACTATAGACATTATTCTAAATATATATGAAAATCACAAACATCTATATATAACAAAGACCATAGGAAAAGTTAAAAATCAGTTTGAGGAATAAGTGCAAACAATGTCAGAAACTGGATACATATTTTTAATTTATAAAGAGCTTCTACAAGTCATTAAGAAAAGCCTGAATCAGAATCAAGAAGAAAGTTGGCGATAAACTATAGAACATGGTGACTTAAAAACATATAAGAGCTGCTTTGTGGGCTTTACAGTGTCAGTCACAGGCTGCTTCTATTTTTCTGCTTCACTGCTGACCTTTCTCAATGTCAGTTTAGGGAGCACAATAGCTCAAGTTGCAGCCATTTTGTTGTCATTCCAACCAACAGGAATGAGGAAAGGACAAAGGATCTCATGTCCCTCCCTTTAAAGGCTACTCCCTTGAATTTTCCCACACCATATTTTCTTATATGACCACACACAACTGCATGTAAAACTGGGAATACAGTCTTTATTCCCTATGCCTATATCCTTAATTAAAAATTGGAGATTTTAATGCTAAAGAAGAATAAAGGAAAGTCATTGGGTGAGAAATAGTAGTCTAATGCAAACTCAATGTTATTTGGCACAAAATCAGGTAATAACTTGTGGTAAAATACACATACAGTAAGACAGCCATTCTTACAGACTATTTTTATGATTATTTTAGGGTACACACTTTTTAAAGGCAGATTTTAATATTTTCTAGTTTAAAATATGCTTACATGTTAACCTGGCATTTGGGTGTCAGGAAAATATACTGTGGAAATAATCAGAGATACAAGGAGAAATAAATGCATATGGATTTACAAGGGCATTTACTATATTAAAGCAGCAAAATGTAGAAAATAATCCTAACTATTCAATAGCAAATTAGAGTTTAGCCATAAATGGAACTTTTAGAAGCCATTAAAGATTGAGGAGGACAAGGGAGAGGAAATAAGAGGAGAGGAGGAGATAAAAAGTATCAAATTAGTGTGATTTTTTTGTAAATTTCAATAACAATAATAGCTAACCTTTATTGAGCATTTATGACAATTAATTTACAGTAGTATCTCACTTAATCTTTACAATGCTCCATCAGTGTATACTGTTAACTTACTTTTGCAGACATAACTATGGCATGGAGATAGTAACTGCCAAATGAAGCATAGTTATTAAATAATAAAAGGAGGTTATAGTACCAGTAGGTTTAGCTGCAAAGTTTGCAGTTTTGTTGTGTCCTGACTGGGGAAAGAAATGATGAAGAATGGGAAGATGCAAATAATATCAAGACTGGTACTTTTGGTGTTTTTATAGGTTAATTTTACGAGTTATTTCTTTTCTTCTTTTGTAAATGTATAAAAATGTTATTTGGTGACTATTAGTTACTTTTTTCTTCTTTTGTGAGTGTGTAAAATGTTATTTGATTACTATTAGCTTAATAATGAGGATGATAAAAGAAAATGCAAGCAGTACCATCATGTAATGTATCAACTCATGTTGCAGAGTAAGAATTGACTTGTTTATAAGTCTGTGCTTATGCATAATTTATCATATATCATGTAAAAAAATGTTAGCTGTTCTCTTGTTTGCCCATGGGAAAAGGGGGAAAAATATCTCCCACTTCATTGTTAAGTTATGCTCCTGATTTTCTCATCAGAATGCTTGACAGATAATAACTGTAGCTATTCACAGACAATACAAATTTACTATACTAATATCCATTATTCTGAATATAGGACATTTGTGATATAAGAGTAATGACAAGTTAATGAGTTTTTCTTCTGAGTACCTAGCACCAGGTCCAGTAAAGAATATAATTTTTTGCACAATGCAGAGCACAAAGTAGGCATGTGAGGTATATATGTTGGGTAAAAGAAATAATGACCTCTAAATTTCAACCTGAGATTTGTACCATGCTGCATAATTCAAAATGGCAATATCACTTCATTCCAGAAATATTTTGAAGCATAGGTTCCATGTGAAGTATGATACCAGGGTTAGAGAACCAATAGTGAAGCAAAGCAGACAAGGCCTCTGCCTTCGCAGGGCGTATCAGCAGTTAAAACTCCAGAGCAAGATCCAGGTTCTCAGCCAGCCTCAGCTACCTAGTGAGGCCCTCCACAACTTAGTGAGACCCTGTTTCAAAATAAAGAATAAAAAATAGGGCTAGGGGTGTAGCTTGGAGGTAGAATACCCCTGAGTTCAATCCCCAGTACCGCAAAAAAAAAAAAAAAACAACAACAACAAAAAAACTCCAGAGCAAGGATCAGCAAGCTATGGAATTATGGAATGCAGGCCAAATCCAGTACACCACCTGTTTTTGTACACCCCATGAGCTAGAAATGGTTTTTACATTGATAAATGGCTTGAAAATAATCAAAAGAAGACTAAAGCTGGGCATAATGGTGCAGGTCTACAATCCTAGTACTTGGGAGGCTGAGTCAGATGGATTACAAGTTTGAGACCAGCCTTAGCAACTTAGCTAGACTCTTAGCAACCTAGCAAGTCCCTGTTTCAAAACAAAATTAAAAAAGGAATGGGGATATAGCTCAGAGGTAGAATGCTTCTGGGTTCAATCCTCAGTACCATGCACACACAAAAAGACTTAATACTTTACCAAAGATGAAATATATATATAAATTTCAAGTTCAGTGCACAGAATAAAATTTTATCAAATATTTTTAGAATATTTTAATTGAAGGACTCTTTAAGGACTGATCCTTTGTTTTCATTACTAAGTAGCATAGTTTTTGTGCTTCTCAAACTTTTTTTTTTTTGCGGTACTGGGGATTGAACTCAGGGGCATTCTACCTTCAAGCTACAGCCCCAGCCCTATTTTTTATTCTTTATTTTGAAACAGGGTCTCACTAAGTTGCAGAGGGCCTCGGGCCTCACTAAGCAGCTTAGGCTGGCTGCGAACCCGGATCCTCCCCTTCTCAGACTTTTATAGCAATTAAAATATTTGGAGAAACTCCAATGGAATAATAAAGGGAGCCCAGGGAGAAAAGTCTGCAAAGAGGAGTCTTGATGAAGGAAACCCTTCAATTAATACTATGTACATATATGAAATTATCAGTGTCAGTCTCAATATCATTTACAGGGAAGGGGAGGGAGTAGGGTGGGAACTGAGGGGAAACTCATCAAGTGCTGCCTACATGGATGTGCCTATCACTCTGAACCTCATTATGATATGTGATTACAATGCACCAATAAAAAGCATATTAAAGCATTAAATGAAAAAAAAGATACCTCTAGAGTAGGGGTCATTAAACATTTTCTATAAAGTACCAGAGAGTAAATATTTGAGGCTTTGTGAGTCATTAGTCTATGGGACAACTATTCCTCTTTGTTTTGGTGGACTGGAAGCTGCCATGGACAATCTCTAAACAAGTAAGTGTGTCTGTGTTGAAGTTCTCTTCCAAACAGTTTTTGGTCTTTCTGATTAGAAGTCAGGTAAGCCATCTTGTCAAAGAGAAAAAAAGGTATTGCAGCTATTTTGTGTTACTATTGGATATTCATGAAGTGAATATTAGGGGAAAAATAATATTTGGGTCTTAATTCTGTTTAGAGAAGAGGAAAAAAGACAACCTTATGTAAACACTATTGTCCTTTGAAAAACCTTCTTTGCATTTTCGATAGGAATGGAATATTAATAATTTATCAAGTTTTATATTTTGTGATTCAACATTATTGATAAAAAGATGAATAAAAGCTCTCTGAATATACTACCCCAAATGTTGAATCTTCATTATCTCTTGTAAGCTCTGTGACTCAAAAACACAAACAAAAACTATATGCTCAATATAACGTGTTGGCAAAGGAATGAGCAACTAGAATTATCATGCAGTGCTGGTAAGATCGTACATTGGTAAAACAGCTTTGAAAAACAGCTTGTCAATATCTATCAAAGCTTAATATATGCATTCTCTATGAGTCAACATTTCTTTTTTTATGACTCAACATTTCTGCTTCCAGTGTATACTCAGTATAAATGCAAGTATATTACATACCAATAGACTTCTACAAGCACTTTTATTGCAGCATTATTCTAAAAAACTCAAAACTAGAAAAAATACATTCATTAAGAGGAATGGAAAATAAATCATGGTGTATTTATATGATGGCATATACATAGCAGTAATAATGAAAAAATACCACCAAAACTGCACTTTAAAAGATGGTTGAATCTCAAAAACACAATGCTGAGTATAATCAAGAGAACAATCTCTATTAACTTTAAAAAGACAAAACTTGCCAGGTATGGTGGCACACATCTTTAATCCCAGTACTTAGGAAGCTGAGACAGGAGGATTGAATGTTCATGTCCAGCTTCAGCAACTTAGTGAGGCTCTCAGTAACCTAGCAAGACCCTGCATCCAAATAAAATTAAAATAGGCCTAGGGGTATATCTCAGAGGTAGAATAGAATTTCCCTGGGTTTAATCCCCAGCACCACCAAAAAAAAAAAGATAAAACTTATCTATGCTTCTGAAAGTAGTTACCTGGATGGGGGGTATTAGTGACAGGAAGTGGGCACAATGGGGGCTCCTGGCAGTGCTGATAATGCTCTGTTTTGTTTTTTTTTTATAGCTGCTTGTTACATAGTATATTCAGTTTGTGAAAATTCATCTATACACCTATTATTTGTGCATTCTGGACTTTTCTGAGAATCCCTTTACTACTCTAGAATAAAATGTAAGCATTCCAATAAATTTAAAATCCACTAACATGTACAGTTTGTGTATATCACAACTTCTGACGTGGTGGAAATGGATATGCCTGAAAAAGCAAGTCATTCTATTAACTACAGTTTTTCTACACAATCACAGAGCCCTCGAGTAGACACCTCCTGACACAATGATATGAAGGCCACACATGAGGACTCCCCACCCAAACCCATATGCTGCCTTATGAATAGAAGAAGGCTTAAGTCAGAGGGCCCTTTTATGCTAACAATAATCTTGGAACAAAGTATTCTATTCCCATCATGATTTTGAGGTTATTTTAAAGAGGAGCTCAGTTATTCTCCTGTGCTGGCTTTGTGAGCCATGCAGCCTCTGTCTAGTTGTCATCAGGAAGTTGTGGCCTCTCTTTGTGTTATTCTGGTTTACACAGAAGTTTAAGAAGGGCAGGAAAACAGAGCATCTCTGATGCATCTCTCCATACTCACTAATGTTCATCTTATGTAAACATTATAAAATATAAATCACAAACAATGCTTACTTCAAACATGAAGTCATGTGCAATGAGAGATTATCTGAGAACATCTCTGATTCCAATAATATTTATGAGATTGTATCCAAATGGCATAATCACCAAGAAATCTGGAATTGGCTTTATCTTGTTTACATTGGTAATCTCAATATCTAGCAAAGTGCCAGACACATAACAAGAATTGGCTGAGTGAAATGATATTTTGTCAATAGAAAAATTATGTTTTTGAAGACTAATGATTTAGAAAAATGTTCATGACATAAAATTAAGTGAAACAAACCAGAGTACAAACCACATACACACACACACACACACACACACACAACACCACTATTATTAATAAAACATAAAAATATATTCATAAATCAAAAGAAAAACAGAAAAATAAGTATAAAAGCATGGAAATTACTGATTATTTGTTTATTTGTTCTTACAATTCTGTATGTTTCAAATTGTCAGTAATTAATATGTATTACCTTTTTTTGGTGGTTGGTGCTGGGGTTGGATTCAGGAGCATTCTACCTCTGAGCTACACATCCAGCCCTATTTATTTTTATTTATTTGTTTACTTTTGAAACAGGCTCTTACTAAGTTGCTGAGGGCCTCAATAAGTTGCAGAGGCTGGCCTTGAACCTGTGATCCTCCCCTGTCCCAGCACATGAGTACAGACATGTGCCACCATACCCGGCTTATATTACTTTGATAAATAGAAAAAGTGGCAAAACTTTGAAGGACTCATTGAAATACCAAGAAGAGAAAAAAATAACAAAGTAAATAACAAGTGTTTAATGCTTATGCCAGCCTGAAGCTTACTCCTGGCCCTCTTCTATGCTGACATTGACATGTACTCTTCCTTTTCTTCCCTCTCTAAAGCCTGAGGTCAAGCCTACATCTAAACAGCCCCTTTGCTTCTGTTGGAAAGAACAAGTAAATCACAGCTGGTATTCTCCTCCTCCCATATAAGAAGCAATGGTTTAGTGGTCTGGTGGACTCCCAGGGCATTGTTATCTGCTTGCCTATAAGTCTACAGATACATTTCTTTTGTATCTTTACTTCAGATTTCCCAAGGTCAATTTAATCTGTGGGGAAAAGTAGCCAAGCTTCCAAATACTCCTATTTTGCTGCCTTTCCTGAAACCACATAGTCTGCCTCCTTCTCATCTCCCAGAGCAATAGATTGCTGCTCGGATTTTCTCTGCTTCAAGTTTTCTGCTCTTTAGGATGCAACTCCTAAGCACCAGCAACTCTCTGGCCCTGTGGCATACCCAGCTCTTAACCAACTCAGCTGGTCTCTACCAAATTAATGAGGTATTTAACTTGAAAAGGCAAAAATTATTCTGTAATATGTTAAATATCCCCCCTAACACCACAGATTGAAAAATGATTACAAGATGCTTCATGCCCTCAGAAAGGATATATTTCTTAGGAAAAATAGCATAAGAGGATATAATGCTGGCCTTAGGGAAACAGAAAGATGTGAAAAAGAAAGAGATCACAAAATGGAACATTGCCAGTTTTGTAGCCTGAGAGAACCTATCCATAGTAGTTAATGATTGCTAGGCTTTCAAAGTCCCTGATATCAATGGCAACCTTGCTTCACTTATAAAGATATGGGGGACCGCATGGTTTAATGGATTGCCTCACAAACATGTAGCCAACTCTCCCAGAAATGTCTATAGATTTTCTATGACTTTGCATCTTTCGTGACATCTAAGTTCTGAGAACTCAGATTTTTTATAGACAGGTACACTCTGAACAGAAAAATTGCTGGTTGCTGGGTATATTACATAGTTGCTAACCTATTATTCTGCTGAATAATTTTATTTTTAAAAAAGGAAAAGAAGAAGAAAACAACCCAAATTCCTTCTACTATGGTCTTCATTTCATGAAAGAATTTCACAGAAAAGGATGCTTATTTAAACTGCAGAAATGCAGACTGGTTTTAGGGACCTACTGGCCCCCTGTTTCCTTCCCCAGGTTATCAGCCAGTTGCTATACATATGTTTAACCTTGAGAACTAAGACTCATATCTAAGGAATATCTTCTCTACATCACAGACTCATCTTAATATTTGATAGGTGCTTATATTGATTGTCCATATCTAGTTCTACTCAATGCCTTAGTTTGAGTTCTCAGAAACATCTTGAGCCAAAGATTGGAATATAATAGCTTATTTGGGAGGTGATCCCAGAAGGCACTGGGAGGTGAGTGGCAAAGTAAGTCAGGGAAGGGCTAGAAGCAACTACCATGTGCACCATGGGCAACTGGGTGCCTGAGACTTCTAGACAACATCTCAGATATTTATCCATCAACTCCTTATCCATCATCAGTGGAGGACTACTCCCAGTGGCATTAGCTCCCTCATTCTATGAGCCTGCTACAATCACTGGTGTGGCGTGTTCCTGTAGAGGAAGTCTTGAAACAGAGAGATGTAATTGTACATGCAAGAGTCCTGCCACAATATGTGCTGGGGAGATATGGCCAGGCACCAACAGCATTTGCCACACCAGTTGATTAAGGGTTTTCAAGCATACTTATTAATTAACTTCACATTAACATTGAGAATATTTCTTTATGTAATGCCAAAATTAGGTGGGAAATTTGTAGGTTTCAATATAAGGGCATTTCCTGCATTCCTTGGAGTTTCCAAAAGGCATTCAGGACACTTTGTGACCTCTTTTTTGGTAAGGACTTGACACATCCAGGAGGCCTCTAGAGCACATAAGGTGATGGGACTGACTTATGTTGGCATTCGCCTCTTTGGGCAGTTAGATAATGGGGAAACAAATCCCACTTGGGACTTGCAGGATTTAGGGACTGTCAGAAAGAATTTGTCAAAAAAAGTTGAATTTATTTCCACGTCCTAATATGCTAAAATTAGTCATCACCAAATAAATCACAAAAGCTCCTGGAACCTCTTCTCAAAAGCTTGCCAAGTTATGATGTATAAGACTTTCTTGTTTGTGTTTCATTTTAACTTTGGATTCATATTTGGTTATAACACAGCTTTAACCACACGGTTTCTGTATCTATACCCTTACAGACATCCATATAAAGACATAAGGGTCAAAATTTGTTGGGCTGGCTGGCCATGGTGGCACATGATATAATCCCAGTACTTGGGAGGCTGAAACAAAATTGCAGGTTTGAGGCCAGCATGTGATAACTTAATGAGATCATTATAAAAAATTAATATCATTAACAAATGAGATCCTGTTTATAAAAAATAAAATACGGCTAGGGGTGTAGCTCAAGGGTAGAATGACCCTGGGTTCAATTACCAATTCCAACCTCCCTCCACAAACACAGATTCTGGGGGCTGGATCCTGCAAAATTGAGTTGTTATTTCTTCATACCAAAGATACTTGCTGAAGCTCTATTATATCTGGTACTGAGTATAGGGAGGAAGATGTTTTCCTACCTTCGAGTTCACAATACAACAGTCATAAAAAGTCTTTATACAACATGAAAAATGTGGAATTAGAGTATTCACTGTTGCCCAATCAAACCAATAGTTTGGCAACCAGAAGTCCAATTTGAGCATAAAAAAGACAAGTCTCAGTTTCCAAAGAAAGAGCTTGGGTAGTTAGATAACAGCAATGTCAATGAAAGCATAGGAGTATGCCTAAAACTTGGCCATAAATTAAGCCCTTGATTTCACCAGTCTTCATTATCATTTTTTCCTTTGAAGCCATTCCCCCTACCAAGTCCCAAACAGAATCCAAGTTGTGGCAGCAACACAAGTCCCACCATTTGGACCTGGTTTTATTGGTAGACTTCATAGCTAGCATGCATGAGGGGAACCCTGGGTACCTTCCCCTCATGATTGCTGTGTGTTCATCTTGTAAAATTCAGGTAGAGAATTAGTATCACATTGATATTAAGCACTTCCCATTTAACCAGAACTACAGTTCTTTCTAGACATCTAACCATATATCCTTTTTCCCAGGATGGATATATAATTTTGCCATGTGTCTCCTTCTTCATTCCCTACAACCTTTTGCAAGGTTCCTGGATCCTAGCATGATTAAATCATCTTGTCCCAAATTTGGATGACTTTGAGTACCAAACATTGCCTATGTCCTCTGCCCCTGTGCCTCCCTCTAATGGACAGAATGTATTGGGATATCAGTTATGGCAAGAATAAGAATGACGACAACAACTGACATTTATTCAAATCCAGGTACCAGATTATATATTATTTCATTTAATCCTTGTCCTATGAGAAAAGAACTTTTATTATCCCCATTGTACAGTAAGGGAAGTAAGGCTGACAGGAATTAAGATGGCATAGCCTGTACAGGGAAAAACCAAGTCTGGGGTCCTGTCATGCTAAGCTCCTTAGTCATGCTCTAAAGTGATAATCTGTACTATGATGAGCCCCTATTAGGCACTGTAGGTAAGGGTAGCGGTGGTGTTAACCCCCCAGGTAATATGGCTATTAGGAACTATCAATTCCCAGATCCATGCCAATAGTGCTCTTACTTCCTGCTTCCTTTTGGAAGTCCATGTCCCAAGAAGTCTCTCGCAACAGAACTCCACTGAATATGATATTGGGTGTAATTTCCAGATGATTTCTTCCCAACTAGACAGACAGTGCTATCGGGATATTAAAATATGAGGGCCTATTAATAGATTAAAAATTAATGCAGTTGAGTACAGGAACAGTAAAGAAAATTGCTGCTGTAGTTATATCTCAATAAGGAGATCAATCTCAAGAAGAAGAAAGTAAAAACATTTTTCTCATGGATCTGACTGGAGGGTTGTCACCCATATATTTGAAATGGTAATAACAAGAGGTGTGAGTTTTCTAATGTCTGACAGTTCTCCTAATATTAATTTTAGCCAAACATCCAATATTGCCTCTAGGAATATTTTGAATTTAGGCCACAATATATGTATGAGCAGCACAACCCACTGGCAAGAACAAATGCAAAGCTTACAATTCATCCTGGAATCATTTCTGCCACTTTCTGCCCAGTCACCTTTCTATTTTTTAGGGTATGGATAAATTTTGGCATCTTCTGGCATGTTATTACTTTGGAATTTGAGCCGTGGATCCACAGCACTATATACTCAAGAGAGGCCTCTCTGGATCAGCTGGCTGCATGCTTTTGAGATCCAGTGGTAAGGCCTTGGAGGATTTTGCTACTTCTAGGATTTCCCACCACTCCACAATCTCCTCCATCTCAATTTCCCCATCTTAGTTTCCCATTTCTGGGTTTCACTAATGAATCAGATGATATAGAGATAGAAACTTTAAAGATGAGATGGAGAGCTTAGGTACTTTCTATGACCATGAACAAAATCATCAGATTAGAATTTGTGAATTCTCTCCCATTGACCTTTTGTCTTAAACTCTGACCAATTTTTCTTGGTGCATAATAATTATACTGAATAGTGGGCTTCATTATGGTACATTCATACATACACAAAACATAATTTAATCAATTCCAGACACCGATAGCTCTCTTTGAAATCCTCTCTTGCTCCCTCCGATCCTCTTCTGTTACTCTACTGGTCTCCCTTCTATTTTCATGAGATCCTTTTTTTTTCTTTGTTTCCCTTTAGTTTCCACATGTGAGAGAAAACACACATGAATAAAACATTTTTTTCCTATTTAAAAACTAGGTAGCATGTATTTACTAAAATTACTATATTGATATTTTTAAATTCTAAATACAATCAAAATATATTGTTAGTTCTGAATTCTAAATATAATTAATTCTTGAAAAGAGAATTTACATAGTTGCTACCAATTATTCAGTTTGAAGTGATAACATTCTAGTGTATACAATGATCTGTGTGATCATATTCTGCCAATATCTCCCTATTCCACATGTCTTCCTGTCCTCATCAGGAACATCTAGGGAGATTAGAGCAACTCATTCTTCCCAGGACACTAGGGGTAATCAGCAAGAGAAAAAAATAAACTATCATTAGATTTGGGGGCCATGAGGAGTAACATGGAATGAAACAAAGATTTGATTATCAGAGCAAGATGACTTGGTTTTAAGGTAGATACATAACTCCCTCTCACTACACACACACACACACACACTATGAAAAGCTGTCTGAGTATCCTCCTTTAAGGCATATTTGAAAAGCTGTCTGAGTATCCTTTAAGGCATATTTCTATCTTCCTACAGGAGTGTAGCAACAACCAATCTATTTTATCTTTCCTTACTGAACCACAGGACAAGAGTTAGAAATATTATGATGCCAAACCTCAACACCAATCCTATAGATGCTTCAATTTAGGATTAATAAAAGCAAGATTGCTTGTTATTGTGCTTTCCTTTATACTCTAATCATCCTTAACACCAAGCAAGTTAAAAACATTAAATAAGATAATATATCTCCTTTCCACTCTTAAAATTGTTAACCACACAAGTGAATATAATATCCAACAGATTACCTTTTCAAGACCACTTTTAAAAATATGACTTTCACATCATTTCTCTTCACCATACATATATACTCACCCATTTCAACCCCCTTGAACATACACACAAGCTCACAAACACACATGGACTCACACCGACCTTTTCTCCCTCTCATGTAAACTTGGAGGCAGGTACAGGGATTATCAGAGAAGTGGCAAAAGAGAATCTGGTTTTTCTGAGATTTGGGTTCCCAGAGCATCAGAAAGAAAATATGATGTGATAGCAAGTAAAAAGAGTGTTTAGGGCCTAGGAAATGTTACTATAAAAATAGAAAGACATGTGCATTACCTTTTAGTTTGTGGCCCACTGGAAGTGGAACTTGAGACAAGGATTTGAGAGCAGAGTTTTTATTTGGGAGGAAAATGGAAATGAGTGTGGAGGGAAGGCAGCCAATAAAGAGTATGTGAATGAGCAAGTGTACTCTGTAAGAAAATGGAGCTTTGGCCCTCCAGGGAAACCTGGAGAGTAACACAATATACAAAATGGACAACTTGTAATTATCAATCCCAACCCAAGGGTGAAGGAGGTGGAGGGTAACATCTCAACTCCCTTCAGTCATTCCATGATACTTTTTATGATTTTCCACAGGTGAGCAAATAAGACCCTGGAGGCCAGAGAGAAACAAAACCTCAGACCAATCTATGTGGGAGCTGGTGAGTTACATGAAATGGTGAGGGACACAAATAAATATACTACAGCAAACATCTGCTTTTGTGTGTATTTTAGTATGTTCTAGCATTATGTATTTTACTATAGCTACACAAGCAAAAGTGCTTCTAGAAATGTGGCACAAGACACTCTGTACCATAGACAAAAGAGTAGGCCAACAGTGAAATGAAAAAGACTCTCCAAATGGCAAGGGAAAAACCTATTGAAAAGAAAAACAGAGTGACTAAATTGTACATCATGTACACCAGATGTTGGCTTTAAAATGCCACAATGATAAAATGCTTCTGCAGTAGACAGAAATAGCATTAGTTCATTCCAACCACGAAAACTGGAAAGAAAAACAGATGCCAGACTTACTTAGAAGTGACAGTTTTTTGGATATCAAATTTCTTACATGTCTCAAAATTATTTCTAAAGAAAAGGCAGAGTAAAATAATATCCAAGCAATTGGGGATACCCAGTAATTTTATGAGGAGACATGAGCTTCCAAAGAACAGTATAAGAAGTTCACACTAGACAATATTCAGATGAGGAAGGCAGTTTACTAGCTGATCCAGAAATTGGAATGTGTCTCAATAAAGGAAGGACTAGCCAATTAGACAAAGAAGAACAAGTTGCTTTTGGTAGATTACAAAGAATGGCTCCACCCCATCAACAAATCCATGCCTACAACACGCCTTTGTAACTCTGCCCGTTCGAAAGTCTAGGTGTCCACCAGTAGAATCTGGGCTGGTTTTCCTGATTTGGTCAAAGGAACTAAAGTTATTTAACACAAGCAAAGCCTGAAAGAAAATGAGCAAGTCAAGAAAAAGTTTCCTCCCTACTGTCCCCCCATTCAAATGTGAAGAATTCGTGTGTGTGCGTGTGTGTGTGTGTGTGTTTTACTGGGGATTGAACCCAGGGGCATTCTTACCTCAGAATTACACCTCCAGCCCAATTTTATTTTTTATTTTGAAATAGGATCTCACTAAGTTGTGGAGGGCTGTGCTATAAGTTGCTGAGGCTGGCCAGAAATTTGAGATCCCCCTGTCTAAACATCCCAGGTAATAGGATTACAGGCATGCACTGCCACATGGGATTGAAAAATTATTTACACAAATAGTAAAATAAACATAGAATGTGCCAGATAGTGATAAATGTTGAAAAGGAAAAATGAAAGGAAGTGACAGGGTTTGCAAGTGACAAAGGTCACTGTTTCAGATAAGAGTTGGGAAATCCTACCTATAGCCCTGATGCTCTCTCTCCAGTCCATCTCCCTCCTCTCTCTCAGTAGCTCACATCATTCTAAGCACATCACCTTCTCCTGTAACCAGCCAGGCACACTGCTGCTTCAAGGCCTCTGCCCCCATTGCTGCTTCCACTTCCTTCATGATGATCTTCAAGAAGAGCCTCATAGTAAGTGAGGTTGCTGTTACCAGAGATAGAGAAATCTGGGAGAGAAAATACACTAAAACTCATTTCCACTGTTGTCTTCTCCAGAGTTCAAGCTAAAATGATCTGGCAAAGGGACAAGGGGAGGGAAAAGATTCCCTCCCTAATACCACACACACACAAAAAAAAGATGAAGAAGCAATGACCTGTCAGACAGAAAATGAAGATACCATGAGAAATGTGTGCATATATGCCTTTATCAGCTTGTACCTAACAAAGATGTATGATTACAATGCACCAATTAATAAAAATAAAAAAATAAAAAAGAACTACTCTAAGATGACAAAGCTGTGTCTTAGGGAAAAATAAGGAAGGACTATATTTACTAATGGGAATATACTGGGCACTTTTAGGATATCTAGCTTCTTCGAATTAATGATTCTTGAACTATAAGTGGATCCTCTTGATTAAAGGAACCTTATACCCAATGTATACTACAGATTTATTTTCTATTTAAACACTTGATTTCATGATTTTTCCTTTAAAAGGCTCCCAATGCCACCATTTATGACCTACGGTTGTTACTCAATCAGCAAAAGAGAATAAACTGGCTCCAAGAGGTGGTGTTTTTATTTCATTTTTCCTGATAAGAAAACCTAGGCTCAGACAGTTTACATAGTAAATTATCTATGTAAGATCCCAACTCAAATCTGACTCTTTCTAGTTATACTTTTAGTGGTAAATTCCCTCATTGAGCCTCTCAATCAGTCCTTTTCTGGCTGAACAATTCAAAATAATCCCACTTCCAGTTCTTTTACAATTTGATGGCACATTGATGTCTCCCCTACATTCTCTTTTCTTTTACAGGTTAAATGTCTCTAGTTCTTTTAATGCTTCCTCAGGTGATATGGTATCATTATCATTTAAGCTCACTCGGTGAGGGTTTTCTTACAGTGAAGGGTTTTGTTCTCACACATATAGACTGAGATTGAAAAACCTCACTTGATCTGGTCACCACTTTTTTATTCTGGAATTTAAGATCAGAAAAATGCCAATTCCCACATCACAGTCAATGATTCATTTTAAGTTTATAGTAAAATAAAGCCTCAAGGTCCTTCATCTTAAATTCTATTTCCTCTTCTCCCTTCCAGTCTCATGCAATTTATTTTTTTTATCTAAATGTGCCTTGGTTTAGGTTTCTCTAGAAGCAGACTCTGTGACAAAGATGTGAGTATAAATTCCAGTAGAAGGTGATCCCAGCAACCTTGCTAATAGAATGAGGAAATGAGGCAGGGAAGAGAAAGCATCTAATAAAGAATTATCAATCAAGGTGCCACTGCAGGCAACTGAAGCACAATCCCTTGAGAGAATTCTAGGAGACTGTGCAGAACATACCTCAGAGTTATGCCAGCTGAGCAAAAAGGAACTGGATTATTGGTCTACCAATAGCTCATAATGTGATAAATGTATCCCTATACTTTCACCGGTGCCTCCTGACAAAAAGGTTCACAAGGGAAAGCAAAAATAAGTCAATAATTTTATCCAGGCCAAGTTAGTAACATGTGTTTATATGTTAAGTATAGTCAATCCACAGTATCTACTGAGGATTGGTTCCAGGAACCCACAGGATATCAAAATCCATGGTTGCTCAAGCCCTTTATATAAAATGGTGCAGTATTTATGTTTAACCTACACACACCCCCTTATATACTACAAATCATCTCTAGAATACTTATATCACCTAGTACAATGTAAATACTACGTAAATAGTTGCTATACTGTATTATTGAGGAAATAATGTCAAGGGAAAAAGCCCATAAGTGTTCAGTTCAAACACAATTTTTTTCAATTGCATTTGATATGCAGTTGGTTGAATATGCACATGCAGAACCCTCAGATATGGAGGGCCAACTATAATACAGATTAGCTATTTATTAAGCAGGGCTCAAACACCCCTACCTTACGAATATACTATCCCAAAATAACAAACCACTACTTTTTAAAATGCCTTTTGCTTCCAAATAATTTACAGTTCAGAATTATGCAGACTATTAATATTCTTCTTTTCAGTAAGTCACACCTAATACTCATAACTTACTATCTAATCCCCTTCTCCAGGACAATGTCCCCAAGTTCAAGAAAACACTCCCTTTGGGGCCTGCTTCCTTCTTGCAGGATGACTGCAGCTGGAAATCTTTTACTGTCTCATTTCCAAAGAACATTTGATTCGACAGAAACTTACCAAAACTCTAAGATCAGGCAAGGAATAATAGAAACATTGTGTCAAACTTTGTTTACACTAGAATTTGAGAAAAGACTTCTAACACCTTCCTGTTTCCTATGCTAGATGATTTTCTGACACAAAAGAGACACATTGGAAATCCAAACATAAATAGGATCAATGTCTTTCCTTCAACAAGAAAAGAATTCTCCCATCTTAATTTTACCAGGATATGTATTCCAACTAATGAACTCCACTGACGAACCATTGCCAAGATAAGCTTAGGAGGAAAAAGCTCTGCTCTCTCTTTTGTGGCATGCTCCTTCACATTTTCATCAGTGTATTGGACTCTGTTGTACAGACAAGAATATTAGACAGATTTCATCATGTAATGTGCTGTCAAGTTGTTTGTTTGTCTGTGGTGCTAGAGATTGAACCCAGGACCTCACACATGCTAGGTGAGCATTCTACTTCTGAGCTATATCCTCAGGTCCAGGCTTTGTTTTGGTTTGGTTTTCTCAGTCAACCGTGGGCCTTAATGAAAACAAAGATTTGAAAATATCAAATCTCCATGAGGTATTTCATGGTTTGACTGTTCACTGTCTTGTACAAACTTACTCCTAGAGCAACACATTTCTTGCTTCCTTAAAATATTTTGGTTATTAACTTTTTTATTATCTCCTTTATAACAAGGTTAAAATTATTGGGCTATTATAGCACTTAGTAGGATTGTTCAGTGAATAGTACATGAATTTTTATGTTCAAAATATTGATGGTTCCTTCATGTCCCATAATATCCAGAGAACAACACAGTAAGGTTGCTGGAAGGAAGCTTATCAAGTTAATCTAATATATTTTCTCAGCAGCCGGGCTTTCATCAAACTGTTTAGTTAAATGTCTTCTTTTAGGATAGGGATGGCAAATGCATTTTACCAGCAAGCTGCATCCCCTCACCAATATGTGGCAGATACCACAAATCAATCAGAGTTCTTATAATTAATCAACCTTATAATCTTATAATTATAAATAATTCAACCCTGCAAGTCACCATGACCAACTGACAAAAGTGAGCACTGAGATGAAATCAGCATATACATGACTGGTTTGGGCAGTGTGATGCAGAATCTAGGTACGTTTCCCATCAGGCAACTTCTACTTACTTTGAAGCCAAATGTGCTCAGTTCACAAAGTCAAAGTGATAGGTATATATGGCCCTCAATTGTTTCAGCCAGTTAGAAAAATGTGAACTTCAAGTTATAACAGTCTTGGGCAATGTACTTAGCTTCATAGATGTCTCATCAACTACAAAATGTAGAAAGTAGGTACATCACCACAGTTTACAAGAGGGAAAGTTAATCTTGGACAAGGAACATGTAATGTTTTTCAAAGAATGAGTCACAGAAATGAATAATTCATATTGAATTGTTGGGTAAAGCTTGCTTCTCCTCCATAAAACAAATAAATGATACTTAATTTGTTTTGGAGTAGGGATAAAATTACAAAATCCTAATTCAACCTGTGTCCCTTGATAAAAACAGGAAAGCCCAATTTGGTCCCCTGTTCCTTGAATAATATGTACTTGAATTTCCAATATAGATTCACATCTCATAATCCTTAGCAATCTTGACCCAAAGACATCAAGGTGTTTTATAAAGGAGCCCTCTGATCACCCAGCACATTTCAGAGATCCATTCTCTGCTATCTATCAGCTAACATTGTCAAGAGGCAGACAAATATGCAGAGAAAATTATTCTCTTCTGGACATCTTATTTCCCCCATTTCTGTCCAAAAGATTTTCTTTTCAATACCATGTCATCAAATAAAAAATGTTTAATGTCTCTAATCTGTATCTCCTCCTATAGATTCCATTTTTCTCCCATAGATAGGATCTAAAACAGTAATTCTCAACTTTTTCAGGCAATCCTCAGTCTAGTCAGACAACTGATACTGTATAACCTTGTGTTTTTCATCTCAGGAATGACACTTCTCATTGTAGACCAAACTTGCAATTACTACACTGGCCTGTATATTGCTGCTTCCCTTGGAAACTGCATTTCCCATTTCTGACATCAGTTGTGCTCTTAACAAGTGCAGTAAGAGTCTTTTCATGTAGTTCTGAAAAAAGGCCCCAAGTTTCAGAGAAGTATAGGAACACAAAGTGAATATAAATTCCCTCATGTCCAAGAGATCTGAGCCACTTGCCCCTCCCCCAACTTTGTATGCAAACAATATAGAATATCTATAATTCAGATGCTGTTCTGTAAGGGACAGTTTTGTTTGATAATTCAGGGAATTCAAATCTTAACAGAAATTGTCACTGGTACTAAAACAAAACATGATGCTACTCTTCCTTGAGCCTATATTGTGATTACAAATGGATGATTTACAAAATACTTGATGCCACCTGTCTGACCCCATTTGGGGCAGGGATCCAGTGGGATCCGTCCTTGCCTCCTTTCACAAGCCAGAGGGTACAACCACAGGGCTGCTGTCTGAAAAGGGTCAGTCAGATAATAGAGTCAGAAGAGTTCATTGATAATGAGTGGCCAGAAAAAGCATGATTTGCAGCCAACTGGGATGGAGGAAGTTGGTACACATCAAGAAAGCTGTAATTACAAGGCAATAGGAGGAAAAAGTGGATCTGGGTTTATTCTGCATAGAGACTCTATACTTGAAATTCATTTGTATGAACTTGTAGGCTCACTTTTCAGAGGATAAACTAGATGCATTGACAGGCAAAGAGAATGATGTCAAGAATAATAGACTATGCAACTAACAATGTCTGAACTACAAATTGATATAACCAAATACATACACACCAATAATAAATAATATGCAAGGCAAATCTCACTCCAACTCTAATTATCCCTCCAAAAGGAAAGGTAAAAATCTTAGCTAAGTACTCTCCTGGTACTATTCTCTGAGGGCTTGGGTCTAGGATTCACTGCTCTTCTTCTATGTCTTTTGCTTATTTACATGACAGTTTGGAGTAGTCTCCACTTTGTTCTGGGGTTAATTAACCAAATTTCCAAAATGTTTGGCCTGTCATCAATAGTCTAATGTCATATAGATCCTGCCATTCTCAATTAGCTCCATTTCAGCTCTGTGCTATGTTGAATGTAAGCAAAGGGTTCTCTCTTCCTGTGTATTCCTTGCAAATATGGGATGCCAATAACCTCAGATGTCTTCGAATGACTCTTCTCTCTGAGCAGGAGTGTAGACAATGGAGTTCACATTCTGATTGCTCTGAATTTTTTAAATCAGTAGAGCAATGTTCTACTATGTGTAGTATTCAAAAGAGGCCCCACAGAAGTCACTGTGTCTGGTTTTCTTGTCATACAATCCAACATTTGCTCTGGCTACACTGAAGTTTACTGTGCATTTATTTCATACCAGATCATGTATGGACTAGAGCAGCATGGTCTTATTTTCTGCTGGAAAGATAAAGGTAGAAAAGGGCCTCATGCCATTCATTTCCATCTCCAGGATCAGCAAGCACTAGAGTTCTTAGTTCATTTTGTCAGTCACTCAATCCATATTGCCTTCTAAGTATCAACTGTGGGGTTCTCTGTGGATTGCTGTAGTAGGTTCTGGGAAAGGATGAGGATAGAGAAATTGAGAAGTATTTTTTCTGGGTAATTTTTCATCTCAATGGACAGACATTTCCAACAAACCCACAAAGCTTGTCCCATAAAAAATACAAGCACTGTAGATTATTCATTCTCCCTTGGCTTCTAACCGCCCCCCCCCAAAAAGGCTGGTATGTGACATATGGGATAAGGATTCTGCAATCCACATTTCTGCTCTGCTGCCTGGAGCCCTACAAAGTTCTAGAAGGGACTGCAGAGAAGGAGGAAGGACTTGCTCCTTCCTGTGAGGATTTCACTCCCAACACTTTTTTGCTACTGCAGTGGCTATGGCAGCCTGTGACAGCAGCTGAATGTAGTTTGCAGTTTTTTCCAACCCTTGTAGAACAAGCTTCATTACCTCATAAACCTCAGAACCAGACATCCTCAGAGGTCTGGACTTAATCTACATGGAGACCCTCCTTTGAGCATCTAAGTTTTAAGAATATGTATTAAATTCCGGCCTCTTCTTTTCTGTGTTCCTAGGATCAGAGATATATGCTGCTTCTTGTAATCTTGCTTTCCTTCTTTAGTGATTCATTTATACATTGTTAACAATTATTTATTCCAAGGGACATATTTTTTCCGTTAAAAATAACTGAAGAGATTTCTGCATCCTTACTGGACCCTGATACCAAACACCAAGTATACTCAGATTTTATATTGCAACAAGTTTTAAGAAAGACTCTGAAGAGTCTGATTGCTACAAACATCCACATCCACTAAGTTCCCACAGAGGCAAATGCCCCATTTTATCTAAGTGCAACATCCTTAGCAATCTTTGAGTGAGTAGACAAAGTCATGAGATTTAAAAAATGTACAGTAACTCATAGCATCCAGTGAGGTACAAAATCTAAAAACTATGTATACACATCTGGAAATTCATGTCAGCCAGTACCTAATTGACACCCAGTACCCCCACAGAAGATGTAGAAGCCTTACAACCTGTCTTTAGTAAGAACATGCCTGACGGTTTTTCTAGGAGTCCCCTGGAGCTGAACATATCCCCTGGCCTCCACAAGCAGGCCAGGGGATATGTTCCCTATTCCCTGTTCCCATGTTTTGGCTCTATTACTTAGTTTGTTTTACCTGCTGGCTTTGGACCCAAAATCCCTTGCCAGCTTTCTTTCTTGAAAAACTGGATACTGTTTCTTCTACCTGCTCAGGTTTCACCGCAAACCAGATCAATTCCCCTAGCAAAATTATAATTCATAGATTCCTGCAGCTTAGACCCTACCCTAGGCTAAATATTCTGGATGACAACAGTAGCCCAATTCTTAATGTAGATCTACTAAAGCCTAAAACACTGACTCTACAGCTTAGTCAATACTTCTAGGGTACACAGGTCTTTGCTTATGCCCTTGTCTTTTCCTGCTCAGAGACAAATGCCCAGAAAGTCTGCCAATGAAGACCACACAATTTATGACAATATATTCACATACTCATTTTCCTTTTGACACAATTTATGACAATATATTCACATATTCATTTTCCTTTTGAGCACAAGATTCCTATTTGGAGCCACTGGGATCTGCAGTGTGTGGTTATTGGAAAAGTTATCCATGTATGATACATGTTGTATAAAGATTATTTGGGGGAAATATGATGCAGTTCTTTAGCAAGTTTTTAAGAGTAGACTGGGAGCCTGGTGTGGTGGCACACACCTGTAGTTCCAGTACTTGGAAGACTGAGACAGGAGAATTGCAGATTCAAGGCCAGCCTCGGCAACATAGTGAGACCCTCAGCAACTTAGTGAGATCCTGTTTTGAAAATAAAAATAAAATAGTGCTGGGGCATGGGCACACACACACACACACACACACACACACACACACACACACACACACAGTAAAAAGTGGACTGGGGCCAGGGAGGCTCTAGGTATGAACAAACATTGAATGAAGAAAGATTTGCCCAAGAGTAGATCCACTCCCAGGCACAAACTTGATGGCAATCAAGAAGTGATACTCATCTCACCCAAAACATGTGTTCTCCTTACCCTGTACTTCTCAACTCCAAGAAAATGCCTATGCTATTATCACCTCTGTTTCCCTCCAAGGTTCCCAAAGATGTGAAGGAAATGGCTTGGAATGAGCTTCAAGATACACTTCAAATTTTCCTTTTGTTTCCTTATAAAAGGATCCACCACATTACCTGTTATTATTTGATTGATTAATTTATCGGAATATAGCCAAGTCCATTCATTTATATATTATTTATAACTTCATTAACACTTAAAAGGGAATAGTAGAGTAGTTATGATAGAGTGGATGGCCCACAAAACCAAAAATAATCACTATCCTTGCACAGAAAAATTTTGTCAACTCCTATTTATGATCACTTTTAGATATATATCCAGCTAATAAAAATCAGAATGACATAGTTCACTATAGTCTGTTTTAAGATCATGGTGCGGGACATATGAAACCAATGGTCTAGGAACAGCTGATCACATTTGAAGACTTGAAAAGGATTTGTCATTATCATTTCCTCACAGAGTTCCCACTGCTTGCCCTGTGTTCAGCACTCTAATATGTGTGATTTCATATACTTGTAACACCCATAGCACATATTACTTATTCTATTTTTATAGATTAGAAAATCTACTCCAAGAAGTTGTCACTTTAGCAAGGTGATATAGGCAACAAATAATTGGTGAAAATGGGATATAAATCTTAAGGTAATGCATTGTACAGGTCTTCTCAAACATTAATATTATATATAAATTATCCCTGAACCTTGTGAAAATGCAGATTCTTATTCAGGAGTCCTGGTATGAAGCTTGAGATCTGTCATTTTTAACAATTTCCCAGGTGATGCTATTTGTTTGGAGACTATACTAAGTAAGAAGACATCATTTCATACTGTGCCTCATTCAACTGACTTAACTTGAAAATGTTCCTTCTTTCCAGCTAGAGCAAAGCCTAAGTAACAAAATTAGTGACCATGGTTGGAAGTACTAATTTAATAATAGCAGGATTAAGAGTAGCTAACATTTATATTTTATTATGTGCATGCGATGTCAATCATGCCATTTTGTATTCACATTCACCCTTGGAGATAAATATAATTTTAACTCCATTTTATAAAAGAGGAAACATAGGAACAGAGCAGTTTAGTAACTTATACAATGTTACATAAATGTAAGCAGAGGAGGTAAAAAATCAAATTTTCTATATTTCATTGTTGTGTGTGCCTTCCTTTATGTCAGTACCATACTATTATTATTATTTTAGCTTTGTAATATATTTTGAAACCAGTAAGGGTGATGCTTCCAGCTTTCCTCTTTCTCAAGATAAATCTAGTTATTCATATTTTTTGGTTCCATGTGAATTTTAGAACTTTTTAATAATTCTATAAAATGCCATTGGGATTGTAATAAGGATTCAATTGAATCTGTAGATTCCTTTGAGAGACATGGATATTTTAACAATGTTAAGTATCCCAATTCATGAGCACGGAATGTCTTTTCATTTCTTTGTGTTTTATTTAATTTCTTTCATTAATGTTTTGCCATTTTCAGTACAAGTTTTTAACCTCTTTAGTTAAATTAATCCCCAGGTATTTTATTCTTTATGGTGATATCATAAATGATACTGTTTTCCTAATTTCACTTTCAGATATTTCATTGCCAGTGTATAGAAATTATTTTATATGTTTACTTTGTGTTCCACTAAGTAAATCCATGCAATATGGTCACCTGATCTTCTATAAGGGTTCCAAGAATACACAATGGGAAGAGTCTCTTCAACAAATGGTACTGGAAAAGTGGGATATCTACATTCAAAAGAATGAAATTGGACCCTTATCTTATGCCATACACAAAAAAATCAACTCAAAATAGTTTAAAGATTTAAACATAAAAACTCAAACAATAAAAAATCCTAGTAAAGAGCCGGGCGTGGTGGCGCACGCTTGTAATCCCAGCATTTGGGAGGCTGAGACCGGAGGATCCGGGTTCGCGGCCAACCTCAGCTACCTAGTGAGGCACTCCGCAACTTAGTGAGACCCGGTTTCAAAATAAAGAATAAAAAATAGGGCTGGGGGTGTAGCTTGGAGGTAGAATGCCCCTGAGTTCAATCCCCAGTACCGCAAAAAAAAAAAAAAAAAAAAAAAAAATCCTAGTTAAAAAAACAGGGGGACAGTTTCATGGAATTTGTCTTGACAATGATTCTTTGCATATGGCATCAAAAGCACAGACAACCAAAACAAAAGTAAATAAGTAGGGCTATATCAAATATAAGAGATTCTACATAGCAAAAGAAATAATCCGCATAATGAAAAGACAAACTGGAATGGGAGAAAATATTTGCCATTCATGATGAAAGTTCATCCCTCAAATAAGAACTCCTACAACTCAATAGTTTAAAAAAACCTGCTAACTGGATTTAAATATAAGGTAGGGATTCAAATAGACATCTCTTCAAAGAAGAAATGGCAATATCCAACAGGTACATAAAAATGTTCAACATCACTAATCATGAGGAGAATGCAAATCTAAATCACAGAAATATCACCTAACATCTGTCAGGATGATTATTATAAAAATTAAAAAGAAGCCGGGCATGGCTGAGACTGGGTTCTCGGCCAGCCTCAGCTACCTAGTGAGGCACTCCACAACTTAGTGAGACCCTGTTTCAAAATAAAGAATAAAAAAATAGGGCTGGGGGTATAGCTCGGAGGTAGAATGCCCCTGAGTTCAATCCCCAGTATTGCAAAAAAAGAAAACAGGCATTGATAAAGATGTGGAAAAATCAGACCATTGGAACAATGTACATTGTACAGTGTACACTGTTAGCAGGAATGAAAAATGGTGCAACCAGTGTGGAAAAGAGTATGAGGGTTCCTCAAAAAAATTAAAGATGGAACTACCATACGATTCAGCAATCCAACTACTGTGTATTTATCCAAAAGAATTGAAACTTGGATTTCAGAGAGATATTAGCAATCTTATGTCCATTACAGTCCTATTCACAATAGACAAGACATAGAAATAACTTTAATGTCCATCAACAGATGAATGGATTAAGAAAATGTAGTATATATGTGTGTATATTTATATAGCAATAATATTTAACCTTTAAAAGAAAGAAATTCTGCAATATGCAACAACATAGATGAACCTTGAGTATATTATGCAAAGTGAAATAAACCAGTCACAGAAAAGACAATTACTACATAATTCCACTTATATCAGGTATACTGAATAGTCAAATTTATCAAATCTAAGAGTTAAATGGTGGTTTCCAGGAGTTGGGGGAAGAGGGAAATGAGGAGTTACTAATCAATAGGTATGGAGTCTCAGTCAAGTAAGATGAATGAGCTTCAAAGATCTACTATACAACATTGTATCTATAGTCAACAACAATATACTGTAAACTTAATTTCTTAAGAGGACAGAGTTCATGTTAAATTTTCCTACCATAGGTAGTATAGGAATATCATTATTATATGCAACTATAATATTCTAATAAAAATTCAAAATAAATATATTTCCTACCATATTAATAATAAATACTCCCATGTTTTAAGCTATATCTGCCACCCATGAAATCTGTGTCATAAAGAGAATGTTTAGATCAAAGTCAGACAGTCGAGAAAATACCACTTGATGCTCTCTTTTAATTATCTTTAAATAGCCACACTAATTAATTTTCTGCCATACTTCACTGGGGTTGCAATCGCTTTCAGCAAATTTACACAGAGACTCCATAATGAGAACCAACCTATATGAAAGACCATTTCAGCAAAAATTGAAAAATCAAAAGTGATAACATTTCTGAAGTGATGGCTATGTTGAAAAGAGTAAATGCCATCAAATGTATCTATTTTCCTGTCAAGTGCTATAATGAGAGTGGCAGAAAAACAAGATGCCAAATTAATCCTCCCTTAAAGGCTGTTGCCTTTTCTTCCATCAATTTTCTACCCCTATCATTTAGGAATATCAATAAACTCTCAAAGAGATGCTTTGTCAGTTGTTAACACTGCCATTTTGTGTTTCTCTTCCCCTACAATGATTCACACTAACGACTTAAGTCACCTGCTATCTCCCTCTGTAGTAATGTATACTGCAAAGAATTGAGCATAAGCTCTTGCCCCAAATCCTCAATTTGAATGGTTTTATCAACTACAAGCAGTTCTGAAGCCCCTGAGAAAGGCAATAAAAACTTCTGTCACACCAGCTTGCCTTTTTTTAATCCCAGATTATCACAACTGAATATGTTTATTGGGAAATGGTTTCCTTTTCTTACCATCCCCATATTTCCACAGCCTATTGTTAATTGCCCAATCTGAGTTTGATTGGTGACACTCAGAAGTCAGCTGTATGACCTTGGAAAAATAACAAATTGTTGGTGCCTTGGTATTCTCATTTGTAAACTATTGCTTTTAGACAGAAAAATTGGATGATGAAATTAAATAACATGGAAGAAAGAGAGGAAAGTACTTAGAAACCTTAGATTCATACAGTTCTAAATATCACTTAACAATGTGTTGAGATATACTTACATACCATGCAATTTACCTGTTTAAAAGATATTCAGGTGGGCATGGTGGCATATATCTGTAATCCCAGTACTTGGCAGGGGGGGTTGCTGAGACAAGATCACAGGTTCGCAGCTTGCCTCAACAACTTAGCAAGGCCCTATTCAACTTAGTGAGACCCTGTTTCAATTTAGAAAAAAAAAAAAGGTTGGGGGTATAACTCAGATGTGGAACTCCTCTGGATTCAATCCCCAGTACATAAAAAAAAAAAAAAAGTTATTCCGTTGGTTTTGGTACATTTTCAGAGTTTTGCAAAGACTAAATAATCAAAATTAGAACATTTAATCACCCATAAAAAAACTTAGTGTCCGTCACTATCCATGACCACTCTCATCTCACTTTCAGTCCCCTTCACCTCCTCCTCCCACCCCCAGTCCAAGGAAGCCATTAATCTACTTTCTATATATCTTTGCTGGGTTGGGATGTAGCTTAGTGGTAAAGCACTTGTCTTGCAAGTACAATGCCCTGGGTTCGATCTCCAGTACCAAGAAAGAAAAGACCAAAAAAAAAATCAAGCTATATATATTTGCCTATTATGCATATTTCATATCAATGGAATAATACAATATGAGCTCTTTTGTTTCTGGCTTCTTTCTTGGAATCCTCCTGTCCCAACCTCCCGAGTACTAAGATTATAGGTATGTACCACCACTCCCAGCTCTAATTTTGTTCTTTGAAAATATATTTTTGCTATTCTAAGTCCTTTTATTACTATATGAATTTTCAGATCAGTTTCTGCAAAAAGGAAGGGGGCATTGTATGAATCTGTAGATCAATTTTGGGAGCATTAATTATCTTAACAATGTTATGCCTTCTGATTCATGAGCAGGAAATGTTATTCCATTTATTTATTTGTTCCTTAATTACTTTCTACAGTGTTCTATAATGGTCAGTGTATACATCTTGCATTTTGTGTCTCAAACTTATTCCTAAGTGTTTTAATATTTCTGATATTTATTATTTCATTTTATCTTGTATTTGTTTAATACTAGCATATCAAAATATAATATTTTGTTGATTTTGTATCCTGAAAACTTGTTTAATTGGTTCATTCATTCTAGTAATTTTTAGTGAATTCCTGAGAGTGGTCTATATAAAGGATTATTTCAGATGTTGTGTGCATACATGGATGTATCATTTTGAATCTCACTATAATATATAATCATGCTATATCAATAAAATTCTTTTAAAAATATTATATACACATAATATCACTTCTAGGTGATTTTATTTCTCTTTCCTGCTTAACTTTTCTGGCCAAAATTTCTACAGCAATACTAAATCAAAGTGACGAAAGCAACAGTCTTGTCTTGTTCAAGTTCTTAAGTGGAAAGTATTGCTTTTCACCTTTAAATGTTATGTTAGTTGGGGGTTGGGGGTATATGTCTTTACAGGGTTGAGAAAGTTCTCCTCTATTTCTACTTCATTGGGTATTTTTATTCTAAAAAAAGTTTGATTTTGTCAAATACTTTTTCTGCATCTATGCAGATATTTTTAATCTGTATTCTGATATGGTATGATATATTGCATTAGTTTTCAGATGTTAAGATAACATTGCACTCCTAAAACACATCTCACTTGGTTATGGTGTATTACCATTTGTATATGTTCTTGTCTTTAATTTAATAGTATTTTTTGGGGGGGGTACTGGGGATTGAACTCAGGGGCATTCTACCTCCGAGCTACACCCCCAGCCCCTTTTTTTATTCTTTATTTTGAAACAGAGTCTCACTGAGTTGCGGAGTGCCTCACTAGGTAGCTGAGGCTGGCCGCGAACCCGGATCCTCCGGTCTCAGCCTCCCGAATGCTGGGATTACAAGCGTGCGCCACCACGCCCGGCTAATTTAATAGTATTTTTATTGAGGCTTTCTGCATCTATGACCATAAAATGTATTGATTTGTGGTTTTCTTGTGATGCCTGTCTGATTTTGGAGTCAGCAACATTAGCCTCATAGAATAGTTTGGAAGTATTCCATCTCACTTTGCTTTTGAAAGAATTTTTTAAGAATTGAAGATGGGGCATAGGAGGGTCTCCAGATGAAAAGGAGAGATCCTCGATAAGCAAAGAAGTTGATTTAATTGTAGCGGATGCATGGGGCAGAGGGACACCCTAAAGCACATGATGTACCTACACAATCATATCAAGGTCACTCACTGAAGTGAACCTTAGGGGGAGGAAGGGGGAGGGAATGGGGTGGGAATCGGGGAAGGGGTCAAATGAGAATTGTGTGCACATATGTTGTTAACAATTTGTACTTAACAAAGATGTATGCTATATTGCACGAATTAC
>PVLC010002687.1:52544-109982 GCA_004027655.1 Graphiurus murinus | reverse complement strand
CTCCTCCTCCTCCTCCTCCTTTTTTTTGCTACTGGATCTTGAGCATTCTATCTCCAAGCTACACCCCCAGCCATTTTTACTTATTGTTATTTATTTTGAAACAGGGTCTTGCTAAGTTGCCGAGAGTCTCACTGGGTTGCTGAATCTGGCCTTGATCCTGTGATCTTCCTGTCTTAGCCTCCCAAGTACTGGGATTACAGATTTGCCCACTGCAACCCACTTGAACTATTATTCTTTGACTTGATCACAATATAGAGGATCCTATTAAGGCCTCTACAATGGAAGCCATGTCAATAGTTTTTTGGTTTTCAAAGATTCTGTGCATGAATCAGCATAGAAGGTCAAACAGTCAAGAGGAAGAACCTGACGTGAGAGGGCACCGAGCTTGGATCCATGAGAACTCACTCACCATTAGACCCAAACTCCACCCTGGTCTAATCCCATCAGGGCCACGCAGCACAGCATCCAGCTGCAGCCTATCTGTGGCTGATGGGTCCTGGCCGGGGGCCAGCCCCTCTGGAGGACCAATCCTGATTGGAGGAGGAGACTTGCTGCGGGGACTTTATGAATGGCATGTGGGTGTGGGCTTAGTAGCAGACTGACGAGGAGCAGGACCTACTGGGCTCCCGGCCTCGGACTTGCAGAAGCCACTGGGTAAAGACTTTGCTCGCTTTGATTTATTTACAAATTTAAATAATGTAAAATAATGTTTACTTTTAATTAATTAAAAAAATTACAAAGAATCCATCGCGTCCCATTGCTATCCAGGGCTGCGGGGGCTCCATTTCTGTGGGTAGAAGCAGAAGCATCTCTCCAGGTGTCAGAGGGAGAGGCTGGGCAGAGGCACTGCAAAGCAGGAGGGCAGGGAAAGGCGAGTTGTCTAGAGGATCGGGCGGATGGGACCTCAAATGTCGCTTTTCATCTGGTCCAGCAAAGCTTCACCAAAATTGCTTCACCAGCCAGTCACATCCCCTTATCACTTTTCCAGTCCAGCTTTGTGACTCTAAGTGTTGGACGGAGAACTGATAAGGGTGGGTGATTGACACAACCTTCAGAAGCCCTGTGGGTCACCTGCACCTGCGTATTGGGAAAACCTGGAGCTCCTGCCCTGGATGCCTGAGGATCACACAGAATTGGAGGAGGAGGCGCCTTGGGCTTGGGCATCGGGGCCCAGGCCTGTGCTCCCTGCCCGAGGATTCTAGGAGCAGCCTTTGTGTTTTGTACTGAGCAAGATTCACTCTGAGTATTCAAAATGTGCTCTCTGGGGCTGGGTTTAGGGTTTCCCCAAAGAGAGCAGTGGTTGCAAGTTTGGGATGGAAAAGCACTTATTTCTGAGGCTTCTCCAAAATAGCTGGCAGGTAAATAAAAGCATTACGGAGCTCTGGAATTTTAGGTATTCTTAAAAAAACAAAGACATGATTTCTATCTGATTTGAGTGGAAGTCCATCCCAAACACTTTCTTCAGTGAGCTTAGATGTTCACTAAATGTTTTTGTCTTTTTCAGTTTTTATGAGCCGTATGTTAAGAGAATGTTTCATGGTACTAACTAAACTTTTATATTCTTTCTATTATTATGTTATTGATTTAGATTGATCCTTTATAGCACATAATTGCTTATATCAAATCAAATTCAATAAATTTCTGTTGAACTGGCAAGTAAGTAACTGAGTGGCACTTATGCAAGTCAAACTACACCTCTGGGTAAAGACATAAAACCACAGGGCAAATTCCTGTGCTATGACGCATCTATTTTTGGGAATATGAATGCAGATTAACATGCAATGGATTGCATCTCAACCAGAAAGGTAAAATATATACATATATATATTTTTTGCTACAATTAAGCCTCATGGTTTTCCTTAAAGAGTAAAAACAGAGCCTGGCACAGTGGCACAGTCCTGTAATCCCAGTATTTGGGAGGCTCACAGGTTCGAGGCCAGGCTCAGCAACTTAGTGAGACTATTTCAAAACAAAAAAATAAAAAGGGTGGATGGGAGGTAGAATGCCCCTGGGTTCAATCCCCAGTGCCAAGGGGTAAAAATAAAAAAAGAGGTTTTAGATTAAGATGGTACTTTAAAACAGTGCTTCTTTACCTCGGCTGCTTGTTGGAGTGACTTGGCAGTTTTGAATGATCCTGATGTGTAGCCAATTACATCAGAATTCCTGGAATTTGGCTGCACAAGAGCAGGTTTTAAAACAATGCAAAAAGATGGAGCTAAGGCATTTCCTGTTCATACGGGGTCTCTTTGCTCTAATGCAGTGGTATACAAGTTTGGCTCTCCGATACTGATGCCCAGGTCCCTTGTCCTCAGAGATTCTGGTTTAATTGGTCCTGATGTGGCCTGGGCATTGTCGATGTGCCAGGTGATTCCAATGCACAGTGGAGGACTCCACCGTACAGCTGTGATGGTGGCTGGTGATCCAGATGTCTGAGTGCCTGGCTTCTAGCTCTGGCTGAGTCCTCAACTCCTGGGATGACCTTGGATAAGCCTTTAACCTTTATTATGCCTCAGTTTTCCTTTGTGTAAACTGGAACTTGGGGACAATGAGGAGAGCACATGTCTCCGCAGAGCCGTTTCTGCTCTAGGAGGCGGCTGCGGCTCCTGAGCACTTTCATGAGGTTGCAAGTTGCCGACAGAGACTCAGCCCCGCTCTCTGAGCTCTAGGTTCGCAGGCATGGAGAGAAGCTTCGCAGGTCATAGGGTGGACAGGCAGAGGCAGCTCAGATGAGCAAGAGTCACAGCCCAGAGACCCCACCTCCTCCTCCCAACAGCAGGGGCTGCACAGTGCAGGTGTTGTGTAAAAGGGGCGCTGAGAGTCCCCCACTCTCCCTTGTGGCATGTGAAGCTGGAAGGACGGGTGATCACCTGGCAAGACACCACTGAGCTCAAGACTACCACAGAAACAGAGCATGATTCTCCAAAGGTTTTATTTTCATAGTTCTTCATAACTCTGTCTTCGTACAGCGTGTGTTGCCATTTTTTTTGATTGGTCCAAACATATATATGTGGAAAGATAAAAACAAATCATATATCTGGATTATAAGAATGTTAATGATTTAAAGTATAGTTCTCCTTTATTTAGGGCTCGCTAGGAACATCTCTGTGCAAAACCCCTTTTGAAAATCTTTGATTAGCTCATTTAATTATCGCATGCCCATCTGAGCTGGTTTCTACTATTATCACCCCCAGTTTATAGTTGGGAGCATTGGGGTCCAAAGAGAATAAATAGCATGTCCCAGGTCACACAGTAGATGAGAGTCCAGACTTGAACCCAGGACGGTGGGAACCTGAAGGCAAAGTGTGTGGCCATTGGTACTTACTTCCCAGAATGCATCTGGAGATATGCTGGAGCGGGTCTCAATTTATAGGCGTAGTACCAGACCTAGAGACATCGACCTTTTTGCCTATAAAACATCAGTTGACCTCCTGAATGGTGCTGGGAGGCAGGTTTTAGGGCTGCACACATGCTGTAGACGAGGGAACTGCTGTCTGGAACAGATCACATGCTCAAGGACACGTGTCTGGGGAGTGGAAGGTTGGTCGGAGCCACCTTTCCAGGGTTGAGGCCTGAACTCCTTCTACCTGAAGCGCTGCAGGGGCTGACAGAGTTGGGTGGGCCCAGTTGACTCGTATTCATCCCTGAATTCCAAGCCCCTGGCCTAATGCCCAGCACAAGGTGGTCCCCAAATCAATGTTCGCTGAATAGAAGCCCCTAAGGATGCAACACACAGAGACACGCCAGCCTCACAGCCTCTACCCTCTGGTATATGCATGCCTCTTAGAGATGCTGGCTTGTGAATTGCAGCCCCAGAAAGAGGAGCAGAGCACTTTTTTGGACATGTCCGCACCTGACCCTCCTCCTCAGAATCTGTTCATCTTTTTTACCCAGGCTTGAAACCAGCGATAACACGCTATGTCCAGGCAGGGCTTTTCGGATTCCCCCAGGGCCCCTCGGCTACAGGCTGTGAGCTTCCAGTGGAGATTCAGGACATCTGGCTCAAACCCAGGTTTCAACACTGTTGAAAGCAGATTCAGTACTGTGCCCAGCCTCAGTGTCCCCATTAGTGTAGTGGGATGTAGATGTCCTTTCTGTCACTGCACAGCTCCTCCTGGCCTGGGCGCCTCCCCCAGGGGTCAGTGAGCGGGGAAGCCTGGTGTGATCCACAATCTGCAGAGGCCCAGCCCGGCATGCAGGCGCCCAGCCCCCCCACCCCCTTCCTGCTCCAGGCTACTGCCTGACTGCCCATGAAAAGAAGGCTTACTTCTGGCTGGAAACCCCTGAGGCAGCAGATTTCGGTGTGAGCAAGCAATTCCAAGGGCATTAAGGGGAATGCAGGCTTGTCTGGAGAGAATAAAACTGCACTGGATTAGATTCAAAAGGAGGAGGAAACTAGGGCTCTCTCAGGGGCCAGGCACGCAGCCCTGATATTAAATCCCTGCAGAAGAATGTCTTCATCTTTATGGATGGAGGAAGCGTCAAATGCTTATGAAGAGAACAGGGCACAGCAAATCCAGGTCCAGGAAATCGCTTTCATCCTGGCTGGAGATCCAAGCAGCCCAGACCTGGGTCCTCCACCCGAGGGCAACCTCTAAGTGAACTTGCTTTGCTTGGATTTGAGTGCAGGGTCTCTCCTGTTTCTGTCATCATTGAGATGCATGGATGGGAGAAAACGTACCAGAGACAACATCTGTTACTTTCCAATGCATGGAGTGTTCCCACATATTTTGCTTAATTCACTCTGTAACCACTTTACAGGTGAGGAAACCAGGGCTCACAGAGGTATCCGTCCCTGGCCAAGATCCCAGTGCCAGTAAAGGCACAGTAGGGCCCTGGTCATATGATGCCTATGCTTGGACGTCTTCCTTGCCCCCACAGACTGCGTGCATTACAGCCTCTGTGACACAGCTGTCTTCCGGCATCATTCACGTGTTTGTCTGCCACGGTAGGAGGATGTGAGCTTTTGGAGGGTGGGGGTGCCGACTTACCTCAAAACACCCAGCCCTGAGCACAGTGTGGGCATCACCAAAGGAAGGAATGTAGCCTGTGCTCTGTCCAGGGCCCCACAAGGCCAGGGATTCTGATGAGCAGAAAGACAAATCACCATGACAACAGCCAACATTTGCATCTTGCTTATCAGCACTTTGGCATCAGGGGAGCATTTGATCCTGGCAACAACCGAAGAAGACACCAACCGTTCTTTCCATGAAGTGGACAGGGAGACTGCAGCTCAGAGAGGAGACAGGGTTGCTTAAGAATCTTTGGTTGCCAGGCATACACCCGTTATCTCAGCCCTTGGGAGGCTGAGACAGAAGGACCCCAGGTTTGAGGCCAGCCTCAGCAACTTTTAGCAAGACTCTCAGCAACTTTTAGCGAGTTCTCGTTTCAAAATAAAAATATAAAAAGGGCTGTGAGTTTAGCTCAGAAGTAGAATGCCCCCTGGGTTCAAACCTTCCTGGTACCAAAGTGGGGGTGGAGGGAGACTCTTCTGTGGAAGTGATGGAGATAAACCCCAGCCCAACTCTTCTAATTCCAAACCCCAAAGGCTCACACAGCTTTCACCTAGAACCTCTAATCAAAACACAAACACCCCTATGGCTCTTGATACGTGCCAAGCAGTGTCCTAAGCTGAGCTGCAAAGGTTAACATGTTTAATCCCTAAAATGACACACGAGGAATGCACTGTTAGCGTCAGCTTTCTGTTGCCTCCCTGGAAATGGAGGCAAGAGATGTTGGGGATCTTGGCTGCAGGGCTGGCCGGTGGCAGAATGGGGGTTGTTTGGGAAGTCTGTGCTCTGGCCACAGGGCTACACTGCCTCTCTGTAATAGTGACTATTATTTTGTCTCCACCCTGTGCCAGGCCCTGGGCCTCACTTCATTTGATCTTCACATCAGCTCCTGAAGCACATCTCAGCATCACTGAGTGACATTCAGGGTCACACTGGTGGTTCTGTTACATAGTTAAGTTAGAGGTGGGCAGGGCAGGAGAAGGAAAAGGACAGAGGATTGGATCTGGCCAGCCCTCAACAGAAGAGATATGGAGATTCTCTGCCCAACTGCAATGGCCCTTTAGACCTACGAACCTACTCTGTCCTAAGGTTTCACTTAGGCACCTGTGGGAACGTTTCCTAAGCTAGGGCATGAAAAGAGATAGTGACCTGCCCAAATGTGTATGCGTGAGGGGGAAAGTTTTCAGACTGAATAAAACTCAGTTTCCCACTGCAGAAAGTGGCCTGCTCCAGCTCCTCTGTCTCTGGAACCTGACCCCATTGTTCTATGCCATTTTTCACCCCAGGGAGGTGGCCCTTTCTGGAACCTTTCTCTGAGTGTAACCTGACCCTCTTCTTTGGGATGTAACCCGTTGACCATGTATCACCACTTCCCTAAATAAACTCATATGCTCCTGTAATCCCAGTCCTTGGGAGACTGAGACAGGAGGATGGCAGCTTCTAAGTCAGCCTCAGCAACTTAGCGAGAACCTGTTTCAAACTAAAGAAATAAAATAGGACTGTGGGTTTTGGTCAGAGGTAGAGTACCCTTGGGTTCTTTCCCAGTAAAACACACACACACACACACACACACACACACACACACACACACACACACACCACAAATAAAATCAACCAAACAAAAAAAATTTATGCTCCTTATTTGTGCTTTCCATTTGAAATTTTTTCTCTTAGGAAAGCAAGAATTGAGGAAGAGATGGTCACAGTCCTATAACAATTTATTTCTAGGCGTCTAGGAGGGCTTACTGCCTGGTAACAGCAAGAGGTGGACTGGAATATGTCCCCATGCTGTCTGACTCCAGAGCATGGGCTCTTTCTTTCCTGTGGTCCTGAGCCAGCTTCTTGCTTATTCTATAGGGGCCCAAGGGGCTCTGTCCACCACTGTCCACCCTTGGCTGTGACTCAGATGTGCTAGAGTGAGGATGGGGACAGAGCCTGGGGTTTCTGTGGAGCTGACATTTATAAATAGGGGAATTAAGGCTGAGCCTCTACACTGGAACATGGTCTGGGGTTGTGGAAGTGGAGGGAAGCTGGGACACTCCCAAACCCTGCTGTCCAGGGCTCCGGGGCCAGGAGGACAAAGGTGCCTCAATTTGAATGTGGAAGCAGCTTGAGTGGAGTCCCAGTTCCCTGGGCCTGAGACCCCTGGGAGGTTCATGGCCCCATACTTTGGAGGATCCTGCACTTGGTTAAACTTTGCTGTCACCATCTTGAAACTCAACAACAGCAACAACAACAACAACAACACATTTTAACAAGGGAACTGGCATTTTCATTTTTTTTTTTTTTTTTTTTGCGGTACTGGGGATTGAACTCAGGGGCATTCTACCTCCGAGCTATACCCCCAGCCCTATTTTTTATTCCTTATTTTGAAACCGGGTCTCACTAAGTTGCGGAGTGCCTCACTTAGGTAGCTGAGGCTGGCCGCGAACCTGGATCCTCCGGTCTCAGCCTCCCGAATGCTGGGATTACAAGCGTGCGCCACCACGCCCGGCTTGGCATTTTCATTTTTAACCGGGCCTCACAAGTTGTGTAGCTATTCCTCTCTCCAAGGGAGTCCCCTTCACTGGCCCTTTCATCTGAATCAGCCGCAGATTACAACCACACTTCTGGTATCCAGACGCTGAGCCCAGAGGGTGGTCTCGGAACATGCCTAGGCACCGAGGGTGGCATGGAGCCTCCCCATGCTTCTCGGCACTAGCCCAGAAGCAGGTTACGCAGTGTGTGAGGATGGTAGTGGTGACGAGGGAAACCGGGACCCTGGGTGTGACACCAAATCATCTTTGTGCGTCTGCAGCTGAGCTCAGGTACTGGTGTAGAAGAGCTGCTTAGCAGATGTGCAGGAAGCAGATGTGGTGCTGTGGACACTGTGAGATCCTCGTTTTGCAAGTTGGCTGCTCTCTGAATGTGAGAACTGCCACAGCCTTGTCCCTTGACCTTTGCTCTGGTCACTTTAAGCTGCTTCCCCACTTTTAATTGAGGAGGGAACATTGACACTGAATACCTAGATGCAAATGAGATTGAATGTTCATCTGATCAACTGTCTAAACACGAGAACAAAATACGATTCATTAAAAAGAAAATCAGTGTGACTGTAGACATTGCACATCAGAACATTAAAAACAAACTACACAAATAAGGAAATGAGTTACGTAACAAATACACATGCTACCCACCTGGAAGAAAAGGCTAGATGCAAAATCTTGTCATGTGCAAATATAAATGCTTTACAGATTGAAGATGAAACAAAAGTAATGTAAAAACATTAGAAATAAAACTGGAATTTAAAAAAATATAACCTTGGGAGCCGGGCATGGTGGTACATGCTTGTAATCCCAGTATCTGGGATGCTGAGACAGGAGGATCCAGGTTGGCGACCAGCCTCAGCTACTTAGTGAGGCACTCCGCAACTTAGTGAGACCCTGTTTCAAAATAGAGAATAAAAAATAGAGCTGGGGGTGTAGCTTGGAGGTAGAATGCCTCTGGGTTCAATCCCCAGTACTGCAAATAATAATAATAATAATAATAATAATAATAATAATAATAATAATAATAAATAAAAATATAACCTTGGGAAAGGTGCGGCTTTCTTAAGGAAGAAAGATACATTTAATAATCATAAGGAAAAGATTGCTGGATTTAATTATGTAAAAATTCCAAGTTAGGTGTGGCCAAAGGTAACATAAACAAAGAAGAGCAAATGGGAGAGTGGACATCCAGTAAAATTTTCCATGTTCATGGAAACGCTCTGCTCCACACTGTCAAGAGTGACAGCTACTAGCCATTTGTAGCTACTGGGTATTTGAAGTGAATCTACTGTGACTGAAGAAATGGATTTCAAATTTTGTCCAATCAAATTTAATTTATATTTTTGTAGCCACAAGTGCCTGGTGGCTGCTGTGTTAGTCAATATCATCTTGAGAGAAAATATCTAGAACTTATGTGACTGACCAAGCACATACTCCTAAAAAACACCTCCTATGAATTGATAAGAAAAAGAATGACAGCCAAGAGGGAAAAATGGATGAAAGCTATAAAAAGGAAATCCCTATAAGAAAAAAACATAAGTAGAAAATAAATATTTGCTTTTGTACACTAGTAATCAGGGAAATGCAGAATAAGATAAAATCATTGTTTATATATCACATTGAAAAAATCTAAGAAATCAGCTACACTCAGGACTGTTAAAAGTGTAGAGAAATTGGAAGATCAATATTACTAAAAAGAATGTAAATTACTATAGGTTTTGTGGGAAATTATTTATTGAAATTATATGTGCCTTTGATATAGCTAACTCACTTCTATTAATGTATGAGAGTAAAAACATAAGTACCAAAGAATAGAAGTCTAATATATTACATTATTTTGTAAGAATCCCAAACTAGAAACAACTTTAATATTCATCAATAAGGGATCCAGAGGAAGAACTATTTTTTTTTTCAGAAATATTGCCAGGTGATTGGATGATCAGGTATGAGACCAACAGAATTAAATGTACAATTGAATTACCCACATCTCCATTGAACATTGTGTTGTGCTATGATTTAAACTTAGAATGTCCCTCAAACCTCACATCTTGGACAAGGCATACATATTGGAGGCAAAGCTTGCTTGCTGGGGAGGGGTCCTTGGGGGTGTGGCCTTGGGAATTACATATATATGTCACATTACATATATATACATATACATATATTACATATATCTATATAATCTCCCTCCTCCCCTTCCTCTCTCTCTTTACTTCCGTCCTCCATGATGTAACAGCAGAGTCACTCCATCTGTGCTCTCTCTGCTTCACACCTCCATACCCTGAACTCTGCAGGATTCACTTGGCCTAACATGGACTGCAGCTTCTGAAATCTCCAGAACTGTGAGCAAATAAATCTTCCTTCCTCTAAGTTGTGGCAGTCAGGTATTTTGGGTCACAACAGTGAGAATCCTGACTGAAACAGATTCTTTTCAGTTTTTTGCTATTTTGAAGAATACTTATATGGTAAAATCTTAGTGTACATCTTAAAATTGTTCCTTAGGATTAAATGAACCAAAGTGGAATATTTGGGTTTAAGGGCATGCATACTTTGGGAAACTTTTTATAAGTATTGCTAATTTATCTTCTTCTGACTTAATTTGTTCCTTTGTTGTTCTAGGTCTCTATTTCTGTGTAACTAACCACTTTGGCATTTCATGGCTTAAAGGGCAACAGTCATTTACTTTGTTCACAAACTGCAGTTTAGGTGGCCCCACAGGACACCTGAGCTCCATTCCATGTGGTCTCAGCCGAGGTGGCTTAGCTTGGAGCTAAGGGTGAACTTCTAAGACATCTCAGTCACCTGGTTGGCAAGGTGTAGCACGCTTGCTGCCTCAGTTTCCCTATCCTGCAGTCTGCACTGGAAGCTTAAACACAAAAGACAGACAGACAGACGCACAGACAGACACAGACACAACCTCGCGAGGGGAATAATGTTCAACTTTATTAGGCGAAGATAGGGTTTTTATATGCTTAGAAAAACAAATGTGACCCCGAATACGTGGGAAACAGTCATTATCTCAAAAATTCCCCAAGACCAGGTGGAGATAATCAGGCTCTGAAGAAACCTCTGTTATTTTCTTGGAGTTTTTTATGCTTTATCTAGCTACCCCCTTACAGGGAAAAGCAGGCAACACAGACTACAAATTTTACACTAGTTTTCTCAGGAGTAACAAACTTTATCACCTCCAAGGTTATACATGCACAACGGGCACTACAGAAACTGGCTGAGTTTTTAATGGCTCAAATGGCCTTGAGAAATCATCTCAGCTCTCTGAGTCTTTAGAATTTAGCAAAAGTTTTTTATGCTTCCCACAGCAAGGTTGTGCTGGCCATCAGCTGGGTGCTGATCTGGGGCTGAAGATGGAATATTTACATATAAACTTGGCACAGGGTTGCCTGGGCTTCCTCACAGCAGGGTGGCAGAGTTCCAAGAACCAGCATGCCAGAGAACCAGGAAGAAAATTTCCCTCCCTTCCTTCCTTCCTTCCTTCCTTCCTTCCTTCCTTCTTTCCTTCCTCATTGAACCTAGGGGCATTCTATCTCTGAGCTACACCCAGTCCTTTTCTATTTTGAAACAGGGTTTCACTAATTTCCTGAGGTTTTCCCTAAGTTGCTGAGGCTGGCTTTGAACCTGTGCGCCTCCTGTCTCAGCCTCCAAGTATTAGGATCACTATTCCACACTGAAAATGTATTGCTTTCTATAGCCTAGTTTTGGAAGTCACACAACACATCTTTCATTATAGCCACAAATCTAGATTTAAGAGAAGGAAACACAGATCCCACTTCATTATGGGAGGAATGCCAAAAATCACAGTGTAAGATCATGTGGGAGGCAAGGAATTAGTGTAGCCACCCTTGGAGAATATAATCTGATGCATATTAATCATGACAGCCAAATTTTGAAACTTTTCTAGATTCTCACGTCTGATTCTATCATCTAAATTTATTTATTTAAAATGAACTTTGAGTTATTGAAATCCAATCATGCCAGAATTTCACACTTTTAACAAGGATTTTAGGAATTTTAGCAGTTCTATGTTGGAATAGATGACCTTCTATCCAAGAACTTTCCAAATTCTTTCACATCATGGCATGCAGAGAAAAATAACATTTGCTTTGCACATGGGGGAAACTTGGAGAAGAACTTTGATATTTATGGGGCAAGTTGAGAAAATGCATTATACAGTAATAGTATATAATTCAGATTAGAAAACTAATATAAAATACTGGGGGAAATGCCAAGTATTAAATTTGTATAAAGCTTATAAATAAAATATTTTAAAAATTTTCATTAAAAACTTGAATTGTCATCTATCATTTAAACATATCAGGTTTGATAACTGATATGACTACCTGTAATTCTTAATAAAAGATTTTAGGCTTAATAAATAATGACTAGAAATTTTCCCACCCAAGTAACTGATAAAAAAATTAAGAACAATTTTCATCATTTGAAAACATGCTCAAAAAAATCAAAACTCCTTCCCCCCCTTCAATGGGGTTTATAATGTTTTTGTATAATGTGAATAAATTTCAAATTCAGTCAATTTTCTATATTATGTTTTTGGAAATAATCACAGAGTTCTATTTTGCAAATATGTATACTCGGGTAGAATAGTCACTCTGAAAATACCAGGGGGGCCATAAGATGTTCTGTTCTGGGTATAAAGGATTGCAAAGACAATGTCTTTCCCTCCGGAGGCAGACAAGTGGAACAATTCCAAGTCAAATCCCTTGTGTTCCTAATTTAAAAAACCCTGCCCAATCTTTCTTGAAAACAGCTGTGCTTCCAACAGATAAAAAGCAGAGATGCAGTCTAGCAATTGGACACTAGAGGGTGGACATTTGAAGCTTTGTTCTTGTGATGATTCAGGAAAGCACAGTTGACTATAGTCAGGCCCGTCATTAGCCCGGTCAGGAACCACAGATCACAGATATTTCATAGCAAAAACACCTCCTATTCTCTGAGGTTTCAGTCTAGAGCCTGGTCACCTTTGTTTAGTGGGAATACAATAGGGAGAAATTATGCTTGTTTTTCTGAAGGGTTCATTCATGCAATCATTCATTCATTCGCTTGTCTGCCCATCCATCCCATTATTAATCTGGCTATTCAACTGAGAAACATTCATTGAGCAGCTATTTTGCTCTGACCCTTGCTGGATGCTGGGATAGAGAAATGAGCAAGAGCCCTCTTTGCTATTGAGAGTCTCACAGTTGGGGTGAGAGAAGTCTTATAAGCAGCTGGTGACCACCTGGTGTGGTATCTACTGCAGGAGAGAAAAGCTCAGAGGGGCCTCTGGCACAGACCGGTGGCAGGTCCAAGGCTTCATGCCACCAGTCTGTGGCCAGGAGTGTGGTGTGTGGGTGACCCTCTGTCTCCAGACTTTCCCCACAGGTCCTACCCAGTGGAGCCCAGTCACTGGGGCACAGAGCTGGCGATCAATTAATCCATGGGGGATGCACTTCTACATGAGAATGCCCCAGAAGTCTGCAGGCACCCAGTTCTTCTCCTGTTGTCTGGACTCAAGTCTAAGCTCTCAGTCTGGTGTTCCTGTCCCTCCCCAGTGTGACGACAGCTGGCCTTACCAGCAGGACCTCTCACTCCTCTCCGTGCAGCCTCCTCTCTGGTCACATCTGTGGTCTCTGAGTGTGAGCCTCACCTGCCGCCTCCAGGTTTAGAAAGCTTCTGAGCCAACTAGTTTATGTTAGCATGACTGGTTTCTTAAGCAGAGGCAATAGAATATGCATATGAAATGGGATGTTCTGTTTTTTCTTTTTCCCAGTAATTTCCCCAACTGTTGGCATGCCCTTCTTCTGCATAGCAGCTCCACTAGTGATGGTACAGTCTACCTGCAGAAAGTAGAGTCACTTACCATAATAAAGAACTCAGTCCTATTGGGAGCCTCCCAATACTGGGATTAGATGCATGCACAACCACGCCCAGCTTGAATTCGCATCTATTTAAAGGTCTCCCCCTCTTTCCCCCTAGCAGTTGAGACTGCGAGTGCTAATGGTTTGGGATGCAGCCTGGCCACTGGGGGCTGCAGGGTGAGGCATGGTCTCTCTCATCTCCCATTGACCTCAGCACATCCCTCTGGAGTGGATGTGGGAGAAGAAGCAGGAGGACAGAGGCTTTCTTACATCTTGGTTGCAGTGGTCTTTTTGCCTGGCTGGCAATGCCAAGCCACCGTCTACAACCAAATGAGGCTCATTCTCCATGCCTCTTGGAGACTGGTGGTCAGAGGAAATGGCCTTGACCTCCTGTTTTCCTGGCTATGTCTCCCATGCCATCCCCTCTTCCCAGGTGGCCTCTCCAAGCTCAGGTCACACAGACATACAGGGAAGTCTGGAGACCAAGCAGATATCTACCAGGGAGTCAAATCCTGTCTTTTCATTTTGAAAGCACCCCACAAATCTATGTGTTCTCTGGGTCTTCCTTCCTTTTTCTTAGGGAGGAGAAATACCTCATAACCCACGTCTGGTGGGAAGAGCAGGATGAAATTCCCTCTCTTCACAAATGCGCCATTCTCTGGACAGTGCCTGTTCCCATTCCTCTGTATCTCCCTCCCTGTCCAGGGTTGGGGGCAGGGAAGTATCGTAGGGCTGAGAGTCCACACTGGCATCTCTAAGCTGACCCTGTTGCTAGGATACTGACCCCAGTGCTGACGGTGGCCTGGACTCTGAGTGTGGGGTGGTTACCATCTTTTGTTCTCAGTGGTGGGCGTTAACTGTACTTTCAGAGCAAGAGGAAAACTCTGATTAGGCAACCTCTTGTTCCAGAACACCTGTGTGGCCAGGTGTGAAGGAGTGAGAATCTACCCAGGGCTCTCAAATCTAGCTTTTTTTCTCCAAATTGCCTGTCTTTCTGAACTAAGCTCTGTAACTTATGGTCTGCCTTGACACTGGGACTAGGTGTGCAAACAGGGTTGGACTGGGCATGAGGGTGTCACCATTACACTAATAATTCAGGCCCCTTTAAAATAATTTTATTGGTTCATTGTAATTATGAAACATGGCGAGATTCAAAGTGATACATTTATATATTGTATTGGTCAGCATTCTCACTGTTTTAATCCAAAAAACCTGACCACATAACTCAGAGGAAGGAAGATTTATTTGCTCACAGTTTTTGGAGATTTCAGGGTTCAGTCCATGCCAGGCCAAGTGTGTGGAACTCAGAGCATGGTAACAGGAAGCAGACAGAGAGAGAGCACTAGGGCTCTGTTCTTCACATCACAGAGGTCAGAAGCAGACAGAAGAAGAAGAAGAAGAAGAAGAAGAAGAAGAAGAAGAAGAAAGAGAGAGAGAGAGAGAGAGAGAGAGAGAGAGAGAGAGAGAGAGAGAGAGAAAGAAAAGGGGGAGGAAGAACCATATAATTCCCAAGGCTGTTCCACAGGAGTCCTTCCTTAGCAACCAATCCCCACTTCCAACATTGCTACCTTGTTTATATGAGAGCTAGGGGGACATTCTAATTCCAAACCATTTTACTTTGACCCTGACCCCTAGACCTCATGGCCATCTCACAGTGCAAAATGTTCATCTCAAGAGTTTCATAATCTTAACAATTTCAGCATCGCTCAAAAGTCCCAGAGTCCAAAGTTTTCTCTGAGACTCAAGGTAGACTCTTGGCTGTGAAACCCTGTAAAAAGAAAAAGCAAGTTACATGCATTCAATATACAATGGCACAAAATAAACATTTGCATTCCAAAAGGAAGGAATAGGGCCATAGAAAGAGGAATGGAACCAAAATAGTATCAAAATCCAGCAGGGCAAGCATTTGATCTTGCGTCTCCATTTCTGGCATCCAGGTCATATGGTGGTGAGATGCCATCTCTAAAGGGCCTTGGAAGCCCACCCCTATGGCCTGGTTGATTGCAATGGGCAACATACTGGCTCTTCTAGCTTGCACCTATGGCTTGCAGCTTGCAGCATTTCCTTGAGGCCATTCCACATTTCTCATATTTCTAAATCTCAGGGGTTTTCTTTGCAATCTTGGTTTCATCCTCACAGCTTCACAAATTATCCCATTTTTTGCCTACTTTTAGGGATTCCAACCCTGCCATACATTGCCTGGCTTCCCAGGCCTTCCTTTGAGATCTAGGGGAAAGACTTCATGACCCTTTTTTTCCCAGCAAAGCCAGCATTATGGAAGTACAGAGACTGGCCATCATCAGGAAAGGTAGTCATCCTTTTTAATCACTGCCACTGGGCCATTTTAAATCACACTCATTGGTCCCACCTCCATCTTAGCCACCACTTCCTCCTTCTTCTCATCCATCTTACTTTACAACATCATCTCTCTGGGCCCCAATTTTACACATACCTTTCTAGCCAAACTGCAAATCTATAAAGTCTCTCTGCTTTACCTTCTGCTCCTGAAAGTCAGTGTACAATTTGCTGAATGTAGACATTAATATCTATAATGCAGTTTGGATACTTTGCTGTTTTGATATTTTCTCCACCAGATTAATCAATTCATTATCTTTAAATTTGGCCTCACACAAAGTTTCAGCACATGGGAAAAATGCTGATAAGTAGGCAAAAAATGGGATAATTTTTGAAGCTGTGAGGATGAAACCAAGATTGCAAAGAAAACCCCTGAGATTTAGAAATATGAGAAATGTGGAATGGCCTCAAGGAAATGCTGCAAGCTGCAAGCCATAGATGCAAGCTAGAAGAGCCAGTGCGCTGCCAGAATGTAACACATGTGTCTTCTATTCCAATTTCCTGTGGAGTCCTCTTTGCCCTCTGAAATCTCTTGAGCACAGTTTCTAAATGTTCACCTTTCTAGTTACATTCTGGTCCTGCCAACTTCTCACAAAGCAATTCCAAAGACTCACAAAACACATGGTCAGACTTAGAGACAGCAGTGACCCCACTCCTCTGATATTAATTTCTATCTTGGTCAACATTCTTACTGCTGTGATTCAAAACACTTGACCACACATCTTAGAGGAAGAAGATTTATTTGCTCATAGTTGTTGGAGATTTCAAGGTTCAGTCCATGTTAGGCCATGTCTGTGGGGCTCAGGGCATGGCAGCAGGAAGTGGAGAGAGGGGGAGCACCTGGGATCTGATCCTCACTTCATGAAGGCCAGAAGCAGAGATAGGAGGAACCACACAATCCCTGAGGCCACACCCCAGGGTCCCCTCCTTAGCAACCAATTCCCACTTCCAACATGGCTACCTAATTTACATGAGGGCTAGGGGGACATTCTAAATCCAAACCGTTACACATATGCACACATACCTGGTGTGTTTCCCTCTGGATCTTAACTCACTTCTCCCTCCTCTCTTCCCATACATGTTAGTGCTATTGGTAGTGATACCTTCATATATGAATATAACATTATTTGATTTGTTTCCCTCCTTAAGTCTCCTTTTTACAATTCCCTTCTCCCCTCCCTCCATTTCCTTCCACTATTCTTTTCCTCTCCCTTCCTTCCTTCCTTCCTTCCTTCCTTCCTTCCTTCCTTCCTTCCTTCCTTCCTTCCTTCCTTCCTTCCTTCCTTCCTTCCTTTTCGTACTAGGGATTGAATCCAGGGGCATTCTATCTCTGAGCTATGCCCTCAGTCCTTTTTATTTTGAAATGGGGTCTCACTAAATTGCTGAGGCTGTCCTCAAACCTGCAATCCTCCTGTCTCAACCTCCCAAGTACTGGGATTATAGGCATGCACCACCATGCCTGACTCCTCCACTATTCTTTAAAACACCAGTCGAGATATTTGCCCAAAAGTTATTTAGAGGAGAGGCTGTTTTCTAGTGGGGAGTCAGTTGGGAAGGTGGATGGTCAGGGAGTACAGCCTCATTGATTTTGTGTCTCATGCTTTAAATCTGCATTTAAAGAATACAGCATAGCAACTAAGGGCTATTGTCCCTAGAGGATAATCTGTTTGAACACTCCAGGGCCCTAAGGGGCAGGGGGAGGTTTTACTTCTTCTGCTCATTATCGGATAGCAAATTGTCCTTGCTCCAAGCTGCACGAAGCCCTCATGGGTGTTCTGAAAGCCACTATTCTACTGAACCTTGGGCTTTTGGCCTATTCTAGTAGTGGCATGGACTTTCCATGTGACCTCAGGATCTGTCTCCCCATTTAAAGAACTTGTTGAGCCAAGTGATTTCTAAAAACCTATAGCCAAAGCCCTGAGTTCCCCCAAATTCTGGGCTTTTCTCTTGGTTTCCCTGCCCTCACTTGGTTAGACCTGGACCTGCACCAGACTATGATCTCTCTGTCCTGAGGGGTTGGTTTGGCTCCCCATTCACCTATAGAACCAACTGTGTTGAGTGTGCTTGGCTTCCCCTGTGCCTGTATCCTCACCCCCAGAAATTCTACCCAGGGATATTTAGATGCCCTCTGAGACCAGGCTTTGAGGATCAGCTGCTCCTCTTCGTATGCTCTGTGTCAAAGCTTAACTCTGGAATATCATTCACTGGCAACTATCTGGAGTTTAACGTCTAATATGCAGTCTCCAGGCTGCTGTCCATGGTCCTAGCCCCCAGCTTTGTAGCAGGCCTGCTCTGCTGTAGAAGCTTTGATAGGGGCAGTGGCATTGGATATTGGGGATGTACTCACAACATTTGGGAGAATTGTACTGGATGCTCAGTTTCAGGCTAAATAGTGAAGTGGCTATTTCAAACTTGTCCAATGGCCTGGCCTGCATACCTCTGCTCTCTGCATTATGGGATTGTACTTTTCTCATTTTTTGATAGCCCACATTCTGCATGATAACTTCTCATCATGCGATGTTCTGGAGTCCCCTTTTGTGATTAGGCACAGTTAGAGTGGGGGTTCTTCAGCTTCCCCATTTGTGATATTAGGGACTACAGAATATTGGAATTCGTTATATCTATTTATGTGCCCTCTGGACAGGAATCTATGCTCTAAAAGAGTTCCTTGTGTTAGACTCAGGAGCCTTTGGTTCTGATTGCCCATGGTTAAGAGTCTCAACAGATCTCCAGATAAAAGGCTAGGAGTCTCAACAGATCTCCAGATAATCTGGGATCCTAACAGAGAAATCCTTCTGAAGTGGGGACACATTATCTTTGCAGGTTTGCTTTGTGCATCCTATCTGATAAAGAGTCCTGCTGATTATTATGAGATGTAGGTTGTCATGGTGATGAAGGAAAGGTCCTGAATTGGAGAGGGGTGGTGAATGATACTAAAGTATTTCAGGAAAGCTTTTGTCTCTGAGGTAGGTTCAATATCTTTCTTTGGCTCTCCTCCCAGGCTGGTGACTGTCTTGAAGTCAACAGTCTGAAGGAGCTGGGAGCCAGTCTGGCCTCTGACTTCTATGAATTTGTCTGGGGGCCCTGGGCAGAGGAGGCTGTCTTGGTTGTGGTAAGACCCTTCATCATCCATTCCTTTCTCTCTTTTTTTTTTTTGCGGTACTGGGGATTGAACTCAGGGGCATTCTACCTCCAAGCTATACCCCCAGACCCATTTTGTATTCTTTATTTTGAAACCGAGTCTCACTAAGTTGCGGAGTGCCTCACTAGGTAGCTGAGGCTGGCCTCAAACCCGGATCCTCCAGTCTCAGCCTCCTGAATGCTGGGATTACAAGCGTGCGCCACCACGCCCCTCCCATCCCTCAGCTCTTTCTGGGATGCAGGCATCCTGGAGGAAGTGTATATTCTAGTTTCCTGTTCTTCTGTATTTATGGTTTCAGGTGTTCTGCTCTGTCCAGATGTGGGGGCCTGCTTAGGGAGCCTCCTGAGTCAGCCTTGCATAAGGAGTGTCTTTCTTGATCTTGATCCCTCCTGCAAACATTAATGAACCCAAGAGTTTGATTATTTTATGTGAATGCACTGCATATATTTTATCATTTCCAGTCTGTCTTGTGAGAAGACTGTGGGGCTTTGGCATTCTGCCTCCCTGACTGGTCATCTCTCTGGTCCACTTCTCTCTTCCGCAAGGTCTATCATTCCTGCTTGCCCTAGGAACTGCCGGATATCTGCCAGTCCTAAGTGCCTTCTTTTCAATGACCTGCCGGGTTGCCATGGCAACGAGAGACTATTTTAACCCTAGAAGTGGTATCTTCATTAAGCTCCTTTGGGAAAATGCTTGAGTTGGAGTCGGCAAGTTGTATCCAATATTAGAATATCTGTGGGTGAAACTTGAAATTAAAAGCTGTTGGCCAGAGATGGGCATGGTGGCCCATGCTTGTGATTCTAGCACCTGGGAGGTTGGGACAGGAGGATCAGATCACAGGGTGGAGGCCAGCTTCAGTGACTTAGCAAGATCCTCAGCAACTTAGCAAGACCCTGTTTAAAAATAAGAAGTAAAGAAAGATAGGGGTATAGTTCACAGGTAGAATGACCCTAGGTTCAAACCTCAGTATCACAAACAAACAAACAAACAAACAAACAAACAAACACTAACAGCCAGAGCTTCTGAGGGAAGCCATCCTGGACAGAGGGCCTATCCTTTTGGGGAGAGAAGTCTGGGAACATTTCTATCTCCCAGCAGAATCTCTGGGCTCTATTTCATGACTCTTCATGCAATGAGTGCCCTACTGACACTGGCCAGCCTTGAACACCAATCTGCCTTCTCCTTTGATTTCCTGTAAGTGATTGGTGTGCCAGGGACTACACTGGGTGCTAAGTGGGTACCATGATAAACTCCCAGTCTCACGGAGCTCAGGGTGGTGGGAAAGTGAAGGAGAGCACTCATCTCACACATAAGGTCAGTGTTATGTTTTTCATCTGGAATATCCACCAAAGGCTCACGTATTGAGCTATGCCCATTGAAGCATTGTTCAGAGGTGGGGCGTTGGGAAAGTGGTTGGATCATGAGAGCTCTGACCTCAACAATCGTGGGAAACTATTCTAAGTCTTTTTAATGTATTGGCTAAAGGACTGATGAGCTTCTTGCTTGCTTTGGCAGAAGCCTGCCTTTCTTGAGGGAACTGAAGGCAGTGACCTCGATGTGTCTCTGCTATCTAAGCCACTTCACTCTGCTCTGTAATTGTTTCAGTTTGCTTTTCTGAAGGAAGGAAGGCTGCCCTAAAGAGAAAGTCGAAGGCAGTGATCTCTGGTGCTCTTGCAAAACTGCCAGATAAAAACTCACCTTCTAAAACATTCCTAACATGATGCCTCACTTCTATAGCTAGAGACAAACAGGAACTTGATGACCTGATCAAGACCTTGTAAACATGAAGTAAAAGGAAGAGCTGAGTTTCGTTCAGGGAGTTGTCTCTCTTGCCTTCTCCCTTCTCACCTCTTCAAGACCAAACATAAAGCCTCAAGAGTATGTTTTCAACCCATTATCAGAGACGTGCTGGTACAGAGCCTGGCAATCAATGGGATAAGCCATGGAGGGATTCAGAGCTGATTGAACTATTGGGAAGAGGCAGACGCTGTAGGAGGTGGGGCTGAGTTGAAGGGAGTGAGTCCTTGGGGGTGCGCCACTGGGAACTATATCTTGTCCCTGGCCTCTCTCTCGCTGCTTCCTGGCTGCCACAAGATGAGCAGATTTGCTCCCCCATGCCCTTCTACCATGATGCTTTGCCTCACCATAGTCCTAGAAACAATAGAGCTAGTCGACTGTGGACTGGAACTCTGAAACTCTGAGCCAAAATAAGTCTTTCCTCCTTTAAACTGTTTTTTTTTTCAGGTGTTTTTGTCACAGAAATGAAAGCTAAAGTAGCTGAATACTTCAAGAAGGTTTCAGAGACAGCACATCTTGCACTGGGACCCTTCCCTGGCTCAGAATATTTCATGGTCTCTTCTGATCACAGAAGATTGTCTAAACTCTTCAGCTTGTCAATCAAGGCTTTCCAAGCATTGGGCTATTTTTAACCCTTTTAGTTGACCTTTTTTTGTTGTTGAAGTACAACATTTATATATACATTAAAATGCAATGATCTTAACTATATACCTTAATAAATTTATATGTCTGTATATACCAAAATTCTTACACACCTATATGCCATGTAGCTGACATCCAGGTCAAGATGAATACTGAGGGGCAAGTGAAACCAGAGCTGGATTATTTGCTCCTCTTCTCCTATTCTGTGTTTTAAAATTAAGTCTAAAAGTACTGTGGTTAAGAACAGTGATGCTTACAGCTAATTCAGGATTAGTTTCACATTTAAAAAATTGGTGAAAAAATATAACATCAAATCTATCCTCACATATATATTTATCCATATATATATATATATACATATATATGTGTGTGTGTGTGTGTATTTATATTGTGTGTGGTACTGAGAATTGAACACAGAGGCATTCTACCTTTGACCTACACCCCAGCCCTACTTTATTTTTATTTTAAAACAAGGTCTTGCTAGGTTGATGAGAGTCTCACTACTTGCTGAGGCTGTCCTTGAACCTAAAATCCTCTTGTCTTAGTCTCCCAAGTACTTGGATTGCAGGTGTGTACCACCATACTTGGTCTCCTATATTTTTCTAGTGTATAGTATAGTTAACTATCAGCCTAATGCTCTACAGCAGATCTCTAGAACTTTTTCTTTCTGAACTCTGCAACTGAAACTCTGTACCCATTACACAGTAACTCCCCATTTCCCTGTTGCTCAGCTCCTGGCAACTTCCATTCTGCCTCCTGCTTCTGTGGGCTTAGCTACTTTAGATATCTCTGCAGTTTTTGTCCTTCTGGGATGGGCCTTTTTCACTTAGCACAATGTCTTCCAGGTTTATCCATATTATTGCATACAGCAGGACTTCTTTCTCTTAAGACTGAATAATACTCAGTTGTATGTATATACCAAGAATGACTGCTCATGCATCCATCAATGGGCCTTCAGTTTATTCCCACCTCTTGACTAATTGTAAGTAATTCTGCAGTGAACATGAGAGTGTAGATGTCTTGAGATTCTGTTTTAAGCTCTTTTGAATAAATAGAAGTAGGATTGTTGAATAGTATGGAGTTCTATTTTTAATTTTTTTACCATAGTGGCTGCATCATTTTACATTCTTACCAACAATACATGGGGGATCCAGTTTCTCCACACTCTCTATGAAACATAATTATTAATAATATTCTTTTAAATTATTTTTAAAGTAATGGCTATCCTAACAGGTATGAGGTAATATCTCATTGTGGTTCTGATTTGCATTTCTCTGGTAATTAGTGATTTTGAGTATGTCTTCTTTTGAAAAATGTGTAGTCAAGTCTTTTGTCTATTTTAAAATAAATTGTTTGGCCATGTATGGTGGTGCACACTTGTAATCCCCGTACTTGGGAGGCTGAGACAGAAGGATCACAGCTTCAAAGCCAGCCTCAGCTACTTAATGAGGCTCTCAGAAACTTAGTGAGACCCTGTTTCCAAATAAAATATAAAATAGGTCTGGGGGTGTAGCCCAGAGGCCCCTGGGTTCCATACCTAGTACCACATACACACACACACACACACACACACACACACACACACACACACACACACACAAAGGATTGTTGCTTTTTTGCTATTAAACTGTAACAGTTCTTTATATCCATGTTTATACCTTATGACTGTCTCCCTGAAGTACCTTTTCACATCTGAGGGGCGTGAGATAGGGAGGTGGTGGCTAGGTCATATGGCCAGCAGTAGAGGTGGGACTCTGGCACCTTGTCCATGCCAGTATGAGCAAACCTGTCCTTTAGGTGAACAAGTAGAGAAGTCAAGGCAGCTGGGATGAGGTTTCAGTTGATGCTGCTGTGCCTGTGATTGGAGGCAGCTGAGTCTCATATTTTTAGGGGCAGGTGCATTCTACCTGGTACTGCGATGATGGGGACTTTGCAGGAATAGGGCAGCAGCTGTGGAGGAAGGATGACAGAGAAACTGTGATGACACTTTTGATTCCTTGAAAATAAATGCCTACATAAAAGGGATGTGTGAAACTCCCAGAGGAGCATATGGCTGGAGGTTGTGCAGCAGGGTTGGAGGCGTGGGGCAGGATTTGAAATACATGGCCATTGATGAAGGGTGTTTTCAAGGATACTGGGGCGAAATGAATAATTGGAAAAGAAATGAGGTTAGCGTAGCATGCTAATTCTTGATGAACATGTGCTGGTTCCTAGTACTCTTCTGAAAGTGCCTAGTAGACATTAATGTCACAGATAGCTCTAGAATCATGCAAAGATTGGTGCCACTTTTGCTAGGCCTTAGTAATGGCATCAACTTCAGTATTTTTAAAAATTAAAAAAAATTTTTTTGATATTGTGGTATTGGGAATGGAATCCAGGGGCATTCTACCTTCCAGTTTCACCCCTAGTCTTTTTTATTTTTTGTTTAAAAATAGGGTATTGTTAGAGTGCTAAGTGTCTCACTAAGTTACTGAGGTTGATCTAGAACCTGCAATCTTTCTGTCTCAGCCTCCCAAGTACCGGGATTATAGGCATGTATCACCATGCCCAGCCTTTCTTTCCCTCCCCCCCCTCTCTCCCTGTCTCTCTCTCTCTCTCTCTCTCTCTCTCTCTCTCTCTATATATATATATATATATATATATATATATGTATATACATATATGTATATACATATACACACACATATATATATATATATATATGAATGTGTATATTAGCAGATGGACTACCTCTTACTAACAGGAAGGCCTTGGGTGATAGTTAATTCTTTACGCCAAAGTTTCTTTCTGTGTCAAATGGGGACAATCATAGTACGTACATACCTCATCATGTTTGGGGAAGAATGAAATAAAAACACAAATGTACATCCCTTAACAGTATGCCTGGTTCAAAGGAGGGGCCACAATAAATGTTATCTGTTATTATCATTGTTACTATTGTTGATCACTGATTTCTCATCTCACTTGCAAGATTTTTCAATTCTATTCAACATTTACTTAGCTTGTTGTCTGGCTCAGAGGGTACATCATGTACTGTCAGGCATTACAAAAGAGTGTAAGAAAAGCTTCTTGTTCTATGAGACTGAAGAGACTAGAGCAGGTGTTAACTATACATGTAAATACCTTGGATTCCTGGTGGAGGGTGGTAAATGATCTGGGATAGAAGAATAAGCAGAGATCAAAGGCTGGGTGAGAACTCTGGGTGGGGCAGATGTGGAGTCTACCTGTCTGTCTTCTTGGAGTGACAATATTTCTGCGTCTCTGCTGATCGAGCTGACGTATAGCTGAACTGCAGCTCACCAGTTTGGCTTAGTTATTTTTGGAATGGTCCTATAATAGTTTTGCCTCTATGAGTGCAGGGAAAGCTTAACAAATGTCTTTCCTAGCCTACAGTATGCCTCCTGATGTACCCAGAGACACTAATTGGATGCCAAGTGCTTGCTTTCCTGTTGAAGAAAATGTCAGCTTCTAATAATATTCCATTATTAGATCCACATATTTCCTGCCTGGACAATTCTAACAGCCTCATCCCTGGTCTTGCTGCTTCAAATACTTTATTGTGGCCTAGCCTCAATATTGCTGCATTGGAATTTCCAACCCCTTCAGTCTAATTCCACTTCCTTCATTCACCTACAGAGTTCTCTCAAGTATATATCCACATAAAATTCCGGCATGCAAATATCTGTCTCCAAGTTCGATTCTTGGGGAACTTGACTTGCAACAGCTCCTTCATCTTCCCTTCCTTTATCCAGCCATTTGGAACTTGGCCATGGTGAATGGATGGGGTTCCATCTTGGGCCAAGAGAATGTGGTTATACTCTAATTTTGTTGGAGTATAAAGCTAAAAAAAGGGGGGGGGGATTTCTAGATAACATTGACCACCTGCAAATTTCTTACATCCAAGCTTCTATACTTTTAAAACCATCGTTATTTTGGATTTGTGTTACATGAGACTGAACATTAATTCTGGTACAAATACTGTGTTAGTCAGCTTTTCATTGCTGTGACAAAATACTTGAGAAAAGCAACTCAAAGGAGGAAGGATTTACTTTGGCTCAGGTTTTAGAGGTTCTGGTCTATGGTCAGTTGGCTCCATTGCTTTGGGCCTAAGGGGAGGCAGAGCATCATGGCAGAAAGATATGGCAGAGGAAAGCTGCTCCACTCTTGGCCATCCAGAAGGAGAGACTGAGAGGGGAAGAAGTTAGTGATAAGAAATACCTTTCCAGGGCATGCCCTAGGTGACCTACTTCCTCTGACCAATAACCTCCTATGGTTACCTCTACCTCTCAATAGTGCCATCAAAGCTGGGTGAAGTGGCGCATACTTGCAATCATAGTACTTGGGCGGCTGAGACAGGAGGATCACAGGTTTGTGGCCAGCCTCAGCTACTTAGTGAGACCCTGTTTCAAAATAAAGAATATAAATAGAGCTGGGAGTGTAGCTCTGAGGTAGAATTCTCCTGGGTTCAATCCCCAGTACAGAAAAAAAAATGCCATCAACAATGGATTAATCTATTGATGACATCAGAGCCCTTTCGATCCCAAGAGCCCTACCTCTGAACCTTGCTGAAAATGGGAACCAAGACTTCAAAACAGGAGCTTGGGGCACTTTCCCAGATCTAAACCACATCAATACTAAAGTAGCGATGGGAAGTAGGCAATTGAACAAATGCACCTGGAAGGTGGGAGTGTGAAACTATGTATGCAAATTTTGGGTTCATCAGTAGACAGATGGTACTGAAAGCCATAGGAATGTATATACAGAGAGTAGAGGAACAGGCCAAAGACTGACTCCTGGGATATGCTGATATTTAGAAAGTGGAAGAGAAGAAGGAGTCACATAGGAAGACCGAGTTGGAGCAACCACTGAGGAGGAAAACCAGGAAAGTACCCCTAGTTCTGGGAGCCATGGAAGGAAATGATTCAGCAAAGAGAGTTTGTTTAGTGGGGTCCTATCACTAACATAATGAAATACCAAGACTTGTAAAAGAGCACAAGGCCTTGGGAGGCCAAGACAGGAAGATCGCAGGTTTGTGGCCAGCCTCAGCAACTTAGCGAGGCCCTCCACAACTTAGTGAGACCCTGTTTCAAAACAAAAAAGTAAAATTGTGCTGGGGATGCATCTCAGAGGTCAGAGGTAGAATGCCTCTGGGTTCCATCCACAGTAACATACACACACACACACACACACACACACACACACACACACACTCAGAGGCACTAGACCCTTCATGATGGCTGCCTATCGTAGACCTGATGCCTCAGTGATAACAAATTACTTCTGTCTTTTCTGCACCCACCAAGCAGCTGCTTCTGGTCCCAGTGCCTTTGCTCATGTGGGCTCATCTGCCAGGAATGCCTTTACTCCTTTCTGCGATAACTATGACTCACCCACTCAGACATAGCTAGTGGAAGCCTTCCTTGACTTCTCTCCCCCTACTGTCTCCCAAACAGTAGCAGGTGCCTCTCCGTTGGACAGCCATCAGACCTCTACCATGATGACATTACTTTGTGATTGTAATTAGGGCTTTCCTTTTACCTTCTGCAGCACTTTGCGAACCTCTCAACGGCACAGAATGTGGAACATTTATCTTTACATCATAGGTTGTATTTGAAACCCAAAGCAGTTACTGTACACCCATATTTACGGAATGAAATAAGAGTTCACTGCAACTTATCTAGCATATTTAAATCTCCCCATTCATGTAGGATCCCATCATAAATCCCTTTATTAGGCTCTCATGTGCATTTACTCATTTTTCTTAACATGCTAACCGCGTGAAAGTTTCTGTTCAATCTGTAAGCTATCAGATGCCCTTAGGGGCTGCCAGCAGGTCAGGATTAAGGAATGGCCGCTGCTGGTGGTCTCTGGGCTGGTGGACAGACTCCTGAACTGTGCCCTAGCTCTCAGGAGACCTGTCAGCTCTTTCCCCATTTCCATCACAAGAACATTTACGTTCAATTTTTCTCACTCTCCCACCTCTTAAATCCTATTCTCTGGAACAGCCGACTTTGCCTCCCACTCTTGAAAGGTTTCTGTGCTAATCTTAATTTGGAAATAATCACTACAAATTGGATTTCTATTCAGCACCTCCTACACCCCTCTATGAACTCCAGCACATTAACAAATACCAAAATATTCATGTAAAATATTTTTCTTTTTAGAGAACACTGTTCCTTGTTCCAGGTTCCTCTGTTTAATGCTATCTGATGAGAATTGACTACAGATTTAATTGCAAGCTTCCTGTAACCTGACGTCTCTGTGTCAGACAGGTAGTGAAGAGAACTGGGAGCCGGAACTGCTGGAGCAGACAGCTGTGGGAAGACAACAGCACACAGAGGAACACAAAACTGCCCCCTCCATGGATGCCATAAAGACAGAAGGAGACATAAGAACAAGGGATCAATTGGTAGCATTCAAATAAAGGATTCAAATGAATTCATTCAAATGAAGGATTACACAATCTCCCACCACAGATTTGGAAGATATCATCAGACATGGAAGTTTCTAGAAGTCAGAGCAGGGACTTTATCTACTGCTACCTGGCAGCCTGTCTGCTGCACACCTCACTCTGAAACCTCTGTTTCGCGGGAACAGATGTGGACAAGACAGGAGGAGTCTAGGAGGAAGGTGTGAAATATCCCTACTAGAACACTGGTGCTCAGAGGAGGAGATTTTGTCCCTCCCAGGACATTGGGCAGTGTCTGGAGACATCCTTGGTTGTCACAACTGGAGGTTGGGTGGCACTACTGGCATTGGTGGGTAGAGGCTATGGATTCTGATAGACTTCTTTTTTTTTTTTTTTTTTTTTTTGTGCGGTACTGGGGATTGAACTCAGGGGCATTCTACCTCTGAGCTATACCCCCAGCCCTATTTTTTTAATTCTTTATTTTGAAACCGAGTCTCACTAAGTTGCGGAGTGCCTCACTAGGTAGCTGAGACTGGCCGCGAACCCGGATCCTCCGGTCTCAGCCTCCCGAATGCTGGGATTACAAGCGTGCACCACCACGCCGGGCTTCTGATAGACTTCTTGCCATGCACAGGACGGGCAACATTCCACAACAAAGAATTATCCAACCCTCAATATCAGTGCTGGAGAGGACTGCTCTAGCTGCAAAGCCCTTATCTTCCTCCCAAAGATAAACTGTATTCACTAGGAGTAGACCCATCCTGTTGTTTCCCTCTGGCCACTTTCTCTGTGTTTAACTGGCTATTTGAACAGTGTGTATCATCCGAGTGAAAACCCAGATAGAAACTGTTTACAAAAACTCATCTATAAAGGGCTGGTAAATTCATATCAGGAAAGTGGAAGCAAAAGTAGAAATTATTATACTAATATAAAGAAAAGTTTAAGACAAAAGGAAAGACTAAAGGCAGAACCTCATAAAGATAAAATTCCCAACAAATAAATAGATTTATTAAGCCTTTAAATATTAAGTTAAAAAAAGCACCAACAAAAATAAAACAAAAGCAGCAGAGACCCTTTACAAAGAACAAAAAGAGAAATGAATAGAAAAGAACTAGTAAGAATAAGAATAATAAGAATTTCAGTTTTGGTTTCTTCTTTTGTAGTTGTTGCGTATTAATTATATGGAATTGTGAGTTTGATTGTGACATACTGGTTCATGCATATAACACAACTTTTGATCCTGTTTCAAAATTTAATAAAAGGGCTGGGAGTATAGCTCTGAGGTAGAATGCCCCTGGGTTCAATTCTCAATTACTCCTCACTCCCAAATGACAAGAAATAAATAGTTAGAAAAGTGACCGATTATGAATGAATGCTCAGGATACTGAATGAACACTGGGCATAACTGGTAGGAATCCTGCAGCTGAAGCATTCCCATTCGCCATCACAGAATGTATTAGCCACTTGGGAATAAACTCAGGGCAGGATGTTTGTGACCCAGGTTGAGAAAGCTGTAGTGCTTCCCAAAGGAGAGTGGAATAAACAGCGAACTGCATGGTCATGGCAAGCAGGAAGAATAGAATCTTGAAGGTATTAATCTTCTTCATGTCAATGTGTAGGTTGCACATGGCCCAGTTGCAGCATGTCATTTTGCTGCTCCTTCCAAGTGGCTGCTGTGCTGCCCACCAGGCTACCAGCATGTTTGAAACCCTAGGTCCCTTCAAGTAAACTTATGCTTCTTTAGTCCAGCGGTTCTCAAATATGAAGTTTGCTAAGCCACAGGTCACTGACCTCTGCACCCAGGGGCTCTGATTCAGTAGGCCTGGAGCAAAGTCTGAGAATTTGCATTTCGAGCAAGTTCCCAAGTGCTGTTGAAGCTGTTGATCAGGGGACGCTACTTTGAGAACTGCTAGATTAGTGAAATGTCTTAGGGGTTGGTATAATGGGAGTCTGGCGAAGCACTATGAATTCCAGAGTTCTTCACATCTCCTTTGAATTTTCTCTCTGCTACACTAATTTCTAGCTTTGTTCCACAAGACTTTAAATAGATGAGGATCTGGCAAAGGACTGTCATTTTTCAATGTCTTTTCTTATACTTATTAATGGGGAAGGAGCAAGTAGGTGTGTGTGTGTGTGTGTGTGTGTGTGTGTGTGTGTGTGTGTGCTAAAGATTTCAAAGTTTATGGGATTTAGACAAAAGTTCCTGAAAGTTCTAGCATTCACATCCTGTGTGGCTCAGCAAATCCTGACCTGAAGCTCTAAAACCTCTTTCAAAACTTGACTAAGTATTGTAGCTGGAAGAATACATGGCCAAGGATAAGAAGCAGTTCTAGTGGAGGGTGGAGGGCTTGGGGGGGTGTTGGGAGAGTAGTGATTTGGAGGTTTTCCCTCTTGGTATAAAAACTTATTTTAAAGCAACAGCAACAAAAACAATTGGAATGCAGATACAAAGAGAAAACTGTATGTAGTTCATACTCAAGAAGACCAAGAATTGGATGAAATTTATGAAAGACTGTAATGTGTGATGAGTCAAACACCACTAAGGAACATGGAATGGAAATAATAATAATAATAATAATAATAATAATAATAATATTTGAATACTGAGGGTTGAATTTGAGAAAGGGATTAGACTTACATCTTATCCTACTCACCAAAATTAAAATTAAGTATTTAAAGATAACAAATTGTAGGTGGCATAGTACAGAATTTGCCATTTTCTACACTTTGGAAATATGGGGGAGGTGCAAGAGATAGCACCTGGGGACCGCCTACTGTATGCACCAAGTGTTTGCAGTACCTTATCTCAGTGCTTACAACAATCCTGCGAGACGGCTGTTACTCTCAGCTTCCAAATATGGAAACTGAGGCTTCAAGAAATCCAGTTACTTTCCTCAAAGTCAAATAGTGAGCAATCAGAAGAGCCTTGATCTGTTGGATTCCATCTCCCGGGCCAACAACTTTCCACCAGGCCAAGGTGCAGTGGAGACGTCGTTGCCCATTTAAGAAGATGGAGCCCTAGGGCAGTACAGGCCTAAACAGGCTGGGATGGAGGAAAGGAGAACAAAGCAGAAACAGGGTTAAGGATAAAGCAGTAGCCTAGAGCTACAGAGCTGAAGAGTCTGGCAAGGAAGAGGAGGAGAGTAAGTGTATCCTAGGGCCCTGGTTAGAGCACGGGAGAAGGATGAGCCACTGGGTCCCAGGGAAGGTTGGATGGTTGAAGGACTTATGGGGTACATAAAAATCACAACCTGTCATCCATCCTGACTTGCTTCTTAAGGATCCAATCCCATCTGCCCAGACATAACCTTGGCTCCTCCCCTCAGGGCCTGGAGAAAGCATATGATACCACGAAAGAACAGAGGTGTTGGGTCAAGGGAAAGGGTTTAATTGTCTTTCTGCCCCTTGCTGTGTGTATGGCCTTGATGCAGCATCCCATCCCCTATGAGTTTTAGTTTATTCATTTGTATATCAGGGTAACCATGTCTACCTACCACATAGAATTTATGTGGGGATTCAAAAGACAAGTCAGGTAAAATGTTAAGCATGATAAATGGTGCAAAGTAGCTCTCAATCAATATTTGTTGAATAAGTGCATATATAAACACACACACACATATATATAATATATAAGCAAATATATATGTATATGTATGTATGTATTTGGTCACTGTATATATTTACCCATTAGCTCTAAAGTTAGCTTGAAACCCAGGGAAAGGAGGTTTGTCAAGAATTTCACATTTTTCATCAGTTGTAGTTAAAGCTTTTTAATTTGGGAAACTGGGTCAAGCCAAATCACTGTGCATTAATTAGAAGTTGTGATTCCAGCAACCTGTGGAAAGATGAGAAAATGGTCCAGAGCCTGCAGTTTCCCACAGCAGCAAACGTGCCTTTGATGATGGTTTCCATAATCACCATTCCTTCTAATTACGCAGATCTTCAGATCTTCACAGCTTACAAAGAATAGCTCATACCCGTGAATACATATAACCTGACTCTGAAGAAGGTCACATTATCCCATTTGGAGATGAGAAAATTAAGCTCCAAGAGGTGAAAGGACTCGCTTGGGTCATGCCCAGTGTTTGGTGGCAGAGCTGGGCTTGAAACCCCTGGGATGTGTACAAATGGATGATCACTGTGGCACATACTTGACTGTTGTGCTAAAGGCTTTAAGTATGAAGCCAAGGAGGGGCCTGTCTGGTTTCACCTGCCTCTGTGTGCCCTGGGCCCCTTAAGTAGAGGTTCTAAGAACCCCATCTCTAGGTTCCATCCCATCCCTGTTCCAGTTTGGAAGGAGACAGAAGGAGAGCAGCAGCTTCATCCCTGTAGAATTATGGGGCCATACAAACTGTGTCCAAAATATCATTACATCCAGGACCTAGCAGCTCAGGCAGGATGCTGTCACTCACTGGAGATCCATTGTGGAGATTCAGCCAGAAAACTTGGGTCAGGTCCAGCTCAAGGTTAGGGGTGATGGTGTTTATCTGGAGTGACAAGATGTTACACACGGAAGAACTTCTTTATGAAACACCTACTGTGTGCTGTCCATACATTGTCAATAATCCCCATGGTATCTTGTGATGCTATCACTGATATCCCTTTTATATTGATGATGAAAAAGAAGCTTGGAAATGATGTCATACTTAGAAACATCCCAAAGCCGGTAGATGTCCAGAGATACAAAGCCAGTTCTGTGTCCTATGATCCTGTGCCTTGCTCATCAAGGGGACTGAAGGACCCCTGTGACAGATCTCACTCTGATGTCCTCTCTCTTTCTGGGGAGAGGAAGTCACGCCCTTTGATTACTACGGCCATGGGGAAGGTAGGAGTTAAGCACAATGCTTGGAGTGGATCCAATAATTGAATTATATTCAACTACTGGGTTCCCATGGAGAGTGTGTTCAGATGGAGCAGGGCCTCCCTCCCACACTCATGCATGTGCAGGAGGGAGAACAACCGAGGGAGCCAGAGCAGAGTCTGGAGCACCAGTGGCCACAAAGACCCCCATGAGGACTCATGTGGGACCCAGCACCGGCTACTTCCTGATGCAGGAAGCCAAGGTCTCCTTCCTCCCAGAAGGCTGCCCCCTTGTCCTAGCCTGCCCCCTACTCTTTTAAAAAAAAATTTTTTTTAAATTGGTGCATTGTAATCATACATCTTTGTTAGGTACAAGCTGATAAAGGCATACATGCACACGTTTCTCATTTAACCCTTCCCCAATTCCCGCCCCACTCCCTCACCCTCCCTCTTTCTCAAGTTCAGTTTAGTGATTGACTTTGATATGTTCATGAAAGTACATCATGTGCGTTAGGGTGTCCCCCCCCATCACCTTCCGTTAAGTCAACTTCTTTGCTCATCTAAAGTTTCTCCTTCACCTGGAGTCCCTCTTACGTCCCATTTTCTCCCTAGCTTCCACATATTAGGGAGAGCATATGGTTTTTTAATTTCTGTGACTGATTAATCTCATTTAGCCTAATGTTTTCCAGTTCCATCCATTTGCCTGCAAATAACATGATTTTGTTCTTCTTTATCCTACCCCCTACTCTTACTCCCTGGAGACTGTGGAGGTCCTGATACAATTGATGAGATGAGGAAAAGGGCCTCCTGAATGTTCTCCCTTTTGACACCTGTGTGTGAGAGCATGATGCACTTTTCTCTTGTTCCCTCTCTCCCTGCTGCTGTGGTGAGGGTCAGGCCTACATTTCAGGGTGGATAAACCCGACTCAGAGATAAGTATTGGGAAACTCAATTGTGGCCACAGATCTGAGGTGTTTTGCTCATTTTAGCTTTACTTGCCATAGTCTTACTGTTGGACGACTCCTTTATCATTGATCGGAGCCCATGGGGGAAGGAGCTGGACTGATTTCTCTCAGGTTAAAGATAAGCCTGGAAACCCCAACCTAGGGGACATGGAGGGGACAGAAGCTTCCAGAAGTGGCCTGCAGGCATGCACTTATGTTCTGTAGTTCCTGCCTCCCCTGTCAGATGGATACTCTGAAATACTGTGCTACTGCTCCAGAAACCCTCAATGTTTTTTTTTTAAAAATTTATACCATTATTGGTTCATTGTAATTATACATCACAGTGAGGTTCAAAGTGATACAGACTTTGAACATATACATATACTGCTATAATATTCTGACTTTAATTCTTTTGGAAACATACCAAGGTGTGGTATAGCTGGGTCAGGGTTTTATCTTGTGGCTCTAAGGGGAGCCTGGTGTCTCTGGATCCAGGCTCTGACCTGCCTCTTCAGGAGCACCCCCACATACGCTGACTTGCCTGGCCAGCTCATCTTGGTAACCTGAACACCTGCTCACCTCCCGGGTCTGTAGCACCCTCCCACTGGGAATGCTGAGGGTGACATCACAGTACCTGCAGGAGCCAGAAGGATCATCTTACTCAACGCTCCATCCAGAGCAGGGGTTCTCTGAACTTGGCTTCCATGTCTTGCCCCTTGGAACTGCCTCCCTTGACATGAACTCTGCCTCCTTGATACTTATTGTCTGATTACACATGCTTTTTGTGCCACCTACACACATTCCAGGCATCCCTCCCTGGGCACTTGGCCCCTCTTCCTTCCCTCTCTGGACACCTTCCTAATCTTCTCAAGTAGGGCTGAGCTTCTTGAGATGGGCTGTGCTCAAGCCAGAGCTCTCCTTTTTGTGACTGGCACAGAGGAGGTGCTGAGGAAACCTACTCAACTGTCTGGGTCTACCATTGTGTCCACCCCCAGTGATTCAGGAGGAACTAAAGGGTGGGCTGTGCAGATGGCCTCATCGGTTCATGGCCCACGAGTGAGTGTCTATAGGTCAGTCTCGCCTTCAGGTGCTCATCACTCAGAGGAAGAAACTGACATATGAGCAAAGAAATCACAATGTCTCGTGGCCCCTGATAGGAAGAAGATTCTAGAGAATACTAGGGAGCTCTGGAAGGAGCATGCAGAAGACCAGCAATAGGGTGAGCTGAACCTAGAAGAGCTGAGCCTGGAAGGAGGAAAAGAAGTGGCCACTGACCTGGTTCAGGAAGGGGGCAGGCAGCTGGGAGCAGACATGGAGAGTCTGGGCTTCCCTTTTATTACGTGTGTCAAATGTGGTCTTTTATCTACACATCTTAGCCAGCCAGAGAAGTGCCTGGACAGTTTTGAAGGAAGGTCATCATACAAATGTCAACTACTGTTCTATACTTAGGGCGACCAGCTTGTCCTGGTTTGCCCAGGATTTTCCTGACTTTACCACCAAAGTCCCATTTCCTGGGAACCCCCTCAATCCTATGCATCAGGATGGATGGTCATTCTACTTAGACCCGAGGCTAGAAGGGTAGTGTGAATTATTGTGTAAATAACCAACCCTTTAATTGTCTTCCAAGCAGCACAATTACATTGCTTTGAAATGTTTTTTTTTTTTTTTTTTGAAATAGGCATTAGTGGGTTAGTCACAAACATTTAAAATAAAGCACTGTTTTTAAAATCCTGAATGGGGACTTCTTTATATTTTTAATATACCGTATTCTTCAATCTTCAAGAGGCTTTGCTGTAGTGAGAAGGAGCATGATGTTATTTGGGATCTGCAAAAAGCGATGATACTGAGGGCACATAGGGTATGATTTCATGCAGAAAGGGTTGCAGTGAGGCTGGAGGGGTGAGCGGTGGTCAGGGGCCCCAGACCATGCCAAGAATTCTGTCTCCTAGCCTCAGGGACTCAAAAAAGGTGTTCTGCAGAAGAATGTCACAGGTGGGTCAGAAAGTCCCACAGATAGGGTTCTGGAGAATGGATTGGGGTGGGGCCATAGAGGCCAGGGTCAGAGGTGGAAGATCATTCTAGCAGCTGCCGAAATTATGCAGGGCAAAGTTCTGCAGTGATGGAGAGAAGGGTCCTATTTCACAGGAGTGGTGGACAGGACCCAGTGGCTGGTCAATTGATTGAGGGGTTATGGCTGGAAGAGGTGACTCACTTGGGTTCTGGGTATGTAACAGGGTCTGTCACCAAAAGAGAAATGTAAGGAGGGAAATGGTTTCAGTAGGAGAGGCTGCACTTGATTTTGAGTGTGCTCTTTGAGTCTTGAGACACCCCTAGGCAGAGGGATGGATGTAAGTGTCTGAGACATAGCAGAGAAACATGGGTTGCAGATAAATAGTTGGGTGTTGTTCACCTTCCAAGTCCAAGGCCAGGTGATTGGAATGGAGGGTTAGTGATAGAGGAGGTGAGGGAAAATGGTAGAGGCTCCACCAAGGAGTGAAGCAAGGTTGGGGGGCTGGAACACAGCCCATAAGAGTCTGTTTATGTCAAGTTGCTCCCCCAACTTCGTTAGCAGACCGTTAGTGGGTATTCAGTACATATTTATCGAATGAATAAATAAGAAAATGAAAATTACTCTTTTAGCCCCTTGCTTTGAAATGTATTTTCCCAGAGGAAGGGCTGACAGTCCAACTGTTTCTACTGGCTCAGGGCCTCTCGCTAGTGTCTTCAATGTGCAGACACAGGGTCTGATTCTTGGGAACTAGCTGGAAAGCCTGTCCTTTCTTGTGACCCAGTTCTAGATAAAATAACACTAATCACACCCATTGGCTCCTCAGCATTGTGAAGAGTCAGAAGCTAATGTAAGCACTGGGGTCATTATGCAAATAGCCTGTCCTGTGGTGCAGACAGAGGAGGTGGAGTGTTCACACTCCTCTCCCAGGATTCTGGAATCATCTGCACTGCCAATGTGTGGACCTCATCTTCCCGCAGGCATCTGAACGCTGTACCTGAATATCTCTTTAAAACAATGATCTTACTGGTCAGAAGTGTCTTAACACCCTTCTGGGTATGAGGTCAATTTCTATATCTAGATACAAAAAGCTGGTAATAAGAGCACAACACAGGACTCTGGAGACAGAGACTGTGTGGTTTAGGACAAGTCACCCTCTCTGAATTTTGGCCTAATGAGGGCGTGGAGCTAGCTGAGAGAATATAATTAAGTCTTTTCTATCAAAGGATTAGCTTAACTTGAAATAACTGGTGGTTTTGTAAAACCACCATTTTGTAACCTTGTCTAAGTTCCTGTTTCTGTGTAAGTTTCTATTTCCTGAAAACTGCGAATGTCAACACCTTCCCCTGGCATTTTGTTCTAGACAAATTAGCCAATCGTGTAAGACCGTTAAGCCATGCTCCCACCAATAGGAGTACAGCGCAGAAATCTGCATTAGGGATAAAAACTAAGTGGACTTCCCGTTCAGTGTGCTTGCTTACCAGGATTGGTGGCAGATCCTTTTTTAAAATTTGCCTTGCTGAGCAATGATCCAGCGTTTGATCCTATCGACCCAGCCCAGACATGCCAAGTATATGAGTTCTGGTCAACAAAAACATATCCTGGCTTGCTAGTGCATGAGTCAGAAATATTAGAACACATTTCAAAGCAAGGAATTAAAACAGTAATTTTCACTTTCGATTTATTCATTCGATAAGTACATACTGAATCGCCACTAAAGGTCAGGCTCTGTGCTAGCTACAGGGGGTGGGGGTGGAGATGGAGCCTGGACACAAACAGACTCTGATGGGACCACTTCCCTTTTATTATTATTATTTTTTATACTGGGAATTGAACCTAGGGGCATTCTACCTCTGAGCTACACTCTCAGTCCTTTTTACTTTAGGGACCTGCTATCCCTAAGCAGGTCTAAGTTGTTAAAGTTCTCACTAAATTGCTGAGGCTGGCCTTCAACCTGCTATCCTCCTGCCTCAGACTCCCAAGTGCTAGGATTACAGGTGTGCATTTGTGAGGGGCCCTCTTAAGAGCCTAGTCAGGACAAGAGCAGTAGCTGCAAGGTTGAGGGACTTCTGGAGAGAGGGAAGCCAGGGAGGAGGCTGTCTTATAGTCCTGGCTCCTTACGCTTGCTTACACCTCTCGGGAGGGAGGTTGTGTCCAGCCCACCTCTGTCTCCTTAGGAAAATCTGCCACACCCTTCTGAGGATGTGATGGTGCTCCCCCTTTCTAAGAAGCCCCCTGCTCGTGGGTGGACTGAGCCCTGCAGCTCATTCTGCCAGACAGCCAGGAGCTTTCCCAGTGTCATTGTGTCTTGATTCCTCAACCTGTGACTAAACTATTTTTAACTGTCGCCATGGCAGCGTGAGAACCGCAGGGACGACGTGGTCTCTGACAGTGTTCAAGATGCAGGCTGCCGGCTCTTCTCACTGGGTCCCCTGAGCACTGGGTCAAGATCATCAGGGTTAAATCCCTGCCTCCTACTGATGGACAGAGCAAGGACCTCTCACTCTGCTTCTTCGTTTGCCAAGTAAGGGTCTCAGTAAAAAGCAAAACAAACATGAAAGCCCTCAGCATGTCCGAATACCAGCTCCTGTTGTCACCGTCTTCAGTCACATGGGAACCCCGCCTGCCTCTGCTCTTCCCCACCTCTGCTTCTTCACAGCCTCCTGTGGGCATTCTCTGGATGTCTCTAAAGTCCGGAAACAGAGACAATGCCATTTACCTTGTTTTACACATAGCTGATGTCCTTGCTGGCATTACACCCATTTGCTGAGATTTCCAGATCTTATGAACCACGACGTCCCTTGCAGAAAAGCCTCTTGTGCTCACCTCCCCAGGCAAGGGGGGTGCGGATGGGGGTGCAGGAGCCCTCAGACATTTGGTTGCATGGCGGTTACATCCCTGCACCTCTGTCTTGCCTTTCTAACCTGGAGCACAGGGACTGTGTGCATTTCCACTTTGTCACCCAGAGCCCAGGACCAGACCGGAGGACAGGAAGACACTTGTTGATCTTTGTTGAGTGAAAGAATGAATGAATACAAGGCCAATGGAGAACAGAAGCGAGAAAGGCTGTCTCTGACAGTGAGGGTGAGGAAGGCCCCAGGATAAGGAAAGACTTGAGTCAGGGCACAGAGGATAAATGCAAGAGGGGGCCGTGTCTCTGGGATGCTTCTTACTGAAGATGATTTCTGCTTCACAGGGAGGAGACTGTGGCCCAGAGGAGATGAGGGAGGATCCCGAGACCAGGGAGTGGCTGTGAGGAGCTGTGTACTTTGCCAGGTTTGGCCCTGAAGCTCTGGTTCCTTCCCTCTCTGTTTGGCCCTCTGGGAGGAGGAGAGGAGTCAGGGTGGGGCTGGGGGATGTTTCTAGATGAAAGAGAGACATGAGTCAGGCCAAGGAGAGTGGTTGCAGCCTGAGGAAAGATGCCCTCCCTGTCCAGCATCCTGGGAGCCGGGTTGGGCACAGGAGCACTGGTGGAGGTGTCAGTGTGTGAATCTCTGGAGGTCAGAGATGACAGCTTTCACTTTAGATCCTCTAAAGTGTTCTTGAGCTTGAGAAGCACCTTCACTCCCTGGGCAGATCCTCATGGAAACTTGCTAGAGGCCAGATGGGACCCAAGGGCAGAAAGGACGGTTGCCAATGCTTCCTGGCTCGGTGTTTGCGCCCCCCCCCCACCGCCCACCCTGTGTCCTGCACATCCCTCTCCTGGATGGTCAGCGTTTACTTCTCATCTCTGCTCCTTCCCACTCTGACCTCTCTTTTCCTTGGACCTACCTGGCCTGGAACCTCATCCACCTCCTTTCGGTCACCATCCGTCCACACCCTGTGGTTCACGTGTCCGTGTGGAGGTGGAGTGCCTCCTTCTCGTCTGAGGACAACCAGACATTTCTTGCTTTCAGTTTTTTTTTTTTTTTTTTTTTGCTTGTGAATTATCTTTGAAGATGCTTAATTAATTGAGATAAATAATTAATTAATTTTGTAGTACTGGGGATTGAACCCAGAGGTGTTCTATCTCTCAGATCTTCTTCTTCTTCTTCTTCTTCTTCTTCTTCTTCTTCTTCTTCTTCTTCTTCTTCTTCTGCTTCTGCTTCTGCTTCTTCTTCTTTTTTTTTTCAGTACTGGGGATTGAACTCAGGAGGCATTCTACCTCCGAACTACACCCCCAGCCCTATTTTTTATTCTTTATTTTGAAACAGGGTCTCACTAAGTTGCAGAGTGCCTCACTAGGTAGCTGAGGCTGGCCTCGAACCTGAATCCTCCAGTTTCAGCCTCCCAAATGCTGGGATTACAAGCGTGCGCCACCACGCCTGGCCCCTCAGTTCTTCTTTTATTTTTGATTTTGAAACACGGTCTTGGTAAGTTGCTGAGGCTAGCCTCAAACCTGTGATCCCTCTGTCTCAGTCTCCCAAGTACTGGGATAACAGGTGTGTACCACCATGCCTGGCTCTCTGGCAAATTGATAAAAAATAATGCTTGAGCACAGAAGAATATTACAGAATCCAGTAATTAAAAGTTCCTCATGCCAAACTTGATAGACTAAAAAAAGTTTGTGGCTGCTCAGAGACTGTGTGCAGTGGGAGCGCCAGTTGAAGGCAGCCTCTGCCCTGGTCATTACAGAGAGGACAGCTGCAAGCAGGGGGCGGTGTGGGGGCTGCAGGATGCAGCCTGCCTTCGTGGTTATGATGTCTTCCCAAGGAGAAACTGCCACGAGGGGGAGGAAATGGTTCCCTGGAGTGGGTACCTGGGGTGGCAGATGCCGGAGCAGCCACCTGTGTTAGTCCTGAGAACCAGCTCACTAGGAAGCCTGCCCCAGGGGCCCCAGTCTGCAGAGGCTGGGAGGAAACCTCTGACCTGGTCTTGCGTTTGCAGAGTGCAAGGGGTGCACAATTCCAGCTGAGTGCAGAAGCATGTCCGAAGGGAATGCAGACTTCCTGATTTCTTTTCAAAGAGGCCATGGAGAAATCATGAGGGACTTTTCTATCCAGGAAGGTTAAGATCCTGTGTCATGGTCCCCAGACAGAACACTTTTACTAGAGACAAGTGACTGTCATCACCAGGGAAGGATGTGCCTGGCTTTTGCAGGTGCTAAGCAGTAGGTCCAACTTTCGGGAAAACTAAGGAGACGTCCTGTGGGTTCCACTGTGTTGCTGGAAGACATTGTCATCCATTCATGCTCTGCCACAAGCTTGTACACCAGGCAAGATTTGAACAATTGGAATCTGAGCTACGCCACCATTCTGATCTCCTTCCCAGGCTTTTAAAAAATAACTTTTTAAAAATTATAACACAAATAATTGGCCTTTTGCAGGAAATTTAAAAATATGGAAAAAGCACAAAGAATATGAAAACCAGCTATAATTCCAGAGATAACCACCCTTCATATTTTGGTATCAAGCCTTTCCTTCATGAATATTAACGTGTATTATCCACATTTATATGCATGTGCATGCATTTATTTATAGAGATACATATTGATGCAATACATATATATTTTTAGGGGGAAAAACAACCATGATATTTTGGGTGAGAAGTCAGACTCTGTCATTAAACTGCCTGGGTTCTAACCCTGACTCTGTAATTTCAGTCTGCGTGATCTTGGTGTTAACTCTTCTGTGCCACAATTTCCTTATCTGTAAAAAGCGAAATTGGTTTGTGAGAAAAACAGTATCTCCTTGTTGCCTGAATTTGCAGCTCTTTGTGGGTCATTTGTGTTTCTTGTAATCTGCTTTCTCATCCTCTCTTTCCTGTGATTATCCACCATCTTTGCTATCCCTTCGACTTCTGTGTATTGGCTTCTTTCCATCAACCGATAAAAATTAAAGTGCTCATTTAAAATATGCTCAGTTGGAGCCGGGCGTGGTGGCGCATGCTTGTAATCCCAGCATTTGGGAGGCTGAGACTGGAGGATCCGGGTTCGTGGCCAGCCTCAGCTGCTTAGTGAGGTACTCCACAATTTAGTGAGACCCTGTTTCAAAATAAAAAATAGAAAATAGGGCTGGGGGTATAGCTTGGAGGTAGAATGCCCGAGTTCAACCCCCAGTACCAAAAAAATAAATAAAAATAAAATATGCTCAGTTGGGTGGTACATGCCTGTAATTCAAGTATTGGGGAGGCTGAGACAGGAGAATTGTTCGTGAGGCCCTCCACAACACAGTGGGACCCTGTTTCAAAATTAAAAATAAAATAGGACTGAGGATATAGCTCAGAGGTAGAATGCCCATGTGTTCAATTCCCAGTGCCACCAACAAAGCAAAGCAAAACAAAAACAAACAAGCAAACAACAACAAAAACAAGCTCAAGTCTCTCATATTTTAAGCAAATTAATAACACACGTGGCTCAATGCTGTCTCACCTCCTCTATCAGCCTAACTTCCTAAGACCTGTCTACACCAATCATTGGCACTTCCTCCTCCTCTTTAGTCTGGTTGCTGCACCACCAAAACTGCTTGGGACAAACCTACCCCTGACCTCCCTGGACCAAGTCCTTCCTCCCTGAGGGAGCAAGTCTACCAGGTGCTCCTAAGTCCTTACTCCCACCCAACCCACACTCATGTCTGCCTGCTCTTTTCCTTGCTTCCTGACCACACACTCTCCTCGTCTCCCTCCCTGCTCCCTCTGCCAATTCCTTAAATTCTTTACTGATCTCCTGCATCAGTTTCTCTCTTTGAATGTGCTTTTTCTCAGGCCTCTCTCCTTGTCCCTTCTGTGTTCTGGGATGATGGCTACTTTCTCACACACATTCATATCTGCCTTGCTTTGTCAATGTGGGCAGTCCCCAAATCTCTATCTCTAATTCATACCACTTCCCTGAGCTCCAGATCCATACGTCCACTGGACGCCTCCATTAAGACATCCTCCGGAGCTGTTGCATCAATGTGTCTCACGCGGACCCTTCCCTCTGCTCTGGTTTCTATCTTTGGAAAAGGTCAAAACCACACATCTACTAAAGTGTCCATGATTCATTTTGAAAGGAATCAAAGCAGTGGTTACCCTTATTGAATTTTTGGCATGAGAAATTGGAGACTGTGTATGCAGGGGCATCTGGCCCTCCTGGGAGCCACTAAAATCACAGCTGCTGCTGTGCTATTGATTCTTCTCTTGCAGGAGGCAGAACTGATGCTGGACAATGGCCACTTACCATTGTGAATGGAGACTCAGGAGACGGGAAGTAATTGCTTCCTACAGAATACTTCAGCTGGGATGGGCTCTTTAAGACCCCAGTCTTGAAGATTGGGTCCAACTGTGATCCAGAGAGGGGTCTGCGGGTGCAGAGAAGAGGCCTCAGACCTCCCCATTTCTCACATGTTTCTCCTGGAACCAATAGGCATGGCCATCAGAGACACTCCTGCAATTGCCTGACTCTTGGGCCCAGGTGAGGGCTCTGACCTAACATTGTTTTCTTGTCATGCTGCAGGTCCCTTTCCTTAAACACTCTTAGATCAGAGGGGCTCCACATCATGTACAGAGGATATTCCTAACTCTGGGTGGGCTCCCAGGTCCTAGAGTCACAGGAAGGCATGCACTGATATATTATCAACATCCGAGGGAAGGAAATGTAATCTTGAGTTTGTTATAGAAATTAAAAATGTACTAAGAACACAGAGAATAGTCCAGTTGATCCTCATGTAGCCACTACCCAACTTCAACTCAACCTATTCAGACCTGTCTTCTCTCCCATCATGCATCACATTTTTTGTTTGCTTATTTTGTTTCAGGATTATTTTAAAGCAGTATTCCTCAAAATTTTTGGTTTCAATGTGTGAAAATATCAATGTCAATCTCAGTACCCTGTATGGGGAAGGGGGGGGGGGTGGAGAGGGAGCCAGGGGGACCACTAAGTACTGTGTGCATGTATGTCACTGTCAACATGATTTACATTATGATGTGAGACTATAATGTACCAATAAAAGTATATTAAAAAATTTTTTTTTGGTCTCAACATTCCTTCACATTTCTAAAAACAGTAAGGACCCCAAGAGCTTTAGTTTATGAGAGTTAAATTTGTATACTTATATTAGGTATTAAACTGAGAAAATTTAAAATATTTACTCAACACATTCATTATATGTTCATATAAATAACATTTTTAATGAAAAATTTATTTTTCAAAACAAAAAACTAGCAAGAAGAGTGAGATTTTTAAAAAAAATTTTACAAATCTCTTCAAATGTCTAGTTAAATAGAAGATAGCTGGATTCTTAATGTTCACTTCGGCATTCATTTAGTTATAACAAATGAAGGCATATTTCAATTTTCTTCCTTTTTTTTTTGGTACTGGGGATTGAACTCATGAGCATTCTACCTCTGACCTATACCCCTGTCTTTTAAAAAATTTTGTTGTTGTTTTGAAACAGGGTCTCCTTAGGTTACTGAGAATCTTGCTATGTTGCTGAGGCTGTCCTTGAACCTGGGATCCTCTTGTCTCAGCCTCCTAAGTACTGGGATTATAGGCGTGTACCACTGTGCCTGGCTTTGACATTTTATATAATTGTGGATATTCCTCTTTGATACTATACTGACATTTGATATATATTGTGTCCTAAGTGTTAGTTGTGAAACTGAGGAGAACCTGAGTAAGCCCTCTACCTTCATTTGCTTTCATCATTGACTTTAGAAGTTACTGAGCTTGGCTGGGCACAGTGACACACACCTGTGATCCCAGGACTTGCGAAAGTAAGGCAGGAGGATTGCAGATTTGAGGCCAATTTTGGCAACTTAGAAAGATCTTGTGTCAAAATAAAAAATAAAGAGATCCGGGAGTGTGCAGCTCAGAGGTAGAGTGCCATTGGATTCAATTCCCAGTACCATTTAAGAAAAAAAGAAGTCACTGAGCTAACAATAAAGCGATAGACCCCAACTAGCTATGCTGTAGATAACACCTCGGATGTATGGCCACTATGGTAGTGACTGCTTTTCAGGAACTTAGAAGTAGCCTCATCTAGCTGAAACCTGTTAAAAGCAGTACTGGCAAGTGTCCAGTGGGTGACCTTTTGGTACCAGGGGCCAGTTTCTGAACATTTATCCTGTGAAGAGCCACGAGGCCTAATTACGCATGCACAGGCTTCCCTTACTTCACTTTCCCGCACCCCTCCACTGCCCCCACACCTCCCACCGCCTTGTTTCTCTCTACCATGAATACTCCTAAACCCTATGTCTGGGGAGGTAGATCTGAGACTTGGGGCTTCTGCCTTCTCTGTGTGTGTGTGTGTGTGTGTGTGTGTGTGTGTGTGTGTGTGTGTGTGGTATTGGGGATTGAACCCGGGGGCGCTCTACCTCTGAGCTACACCCCCCAACCCTATCTTATTTTTTATTTTGAAACGGGGTCTTGCTAAGTTGCTGAGGCTGGTATCGAACCTGCAATCCTCCGATCTCAGCTTTCCCAGTATTGGGATTACAGTTGTGCACCACCTTCATACCTGGCTAACTCTTCCTCTTTTGCAAAGCTCTTTTAGTGAGCAACATAGCAAGGAGCAGGCAAAAGCTGCCTGGTGACAATTGCAGTGTAGAATCTGAAATTATATTAATGAACTTTTTAATCTTTGTCACATTAAAGTCCATTGTTCTCTCTTGCACGTGGAGTGGATATTTTACCAGGGCTGATTTTGTTTATCATGCACTGGTCATATGGAACACTGGCTAAGTTAGATCTTCCAAATGCTGATCTATTTCATGATACAATATAAACAAAATTACATCCATTTCAACAGAACATCCTTATATTCTGGCAAGCTGAAAGGTACTCATTTCTCAAATTCTAATTTTCACTTGAAAGCTCAAATTTCCTGACCAGTGACAAATTTTGTATGTTGTTTTACTTGGAATGACACTTGGTTTTGTTGTTGTTTTTTTTTTGACAGTGTCTGCCAAATACCTGTCTGAATTGACTATAATTTACCTGTGTGTGTGTGTGTGTGTGTGTGTGTGTGTGTGTATGGTACCAGAGATTGAACACAGAGAAGTTATACCTCTGAGCCACACCCCCAGCCCTATTTTATTTTTTAATTTGAAACAGGGTCTCACTAGGTTGCTCAGAGTCTTGCTACATTGTCAAGGCTGTCCTTGAACCTGTGATCTTCCTGCCTCAGCCTACCAACTACTGGGATTATAAGCGTGTGCCACCATGCCTGGCTACTGTTAGTTTTTAAAATAAGTATCGTATCTGTGGATTTTTCTGGAGACAACAGTCATCCTTTGGTGTGCAGCACATGTTCATGATGTGTGTTTCCATTTTATTAGATGAAATTTTAAAAAGATGTATTTGAAACACATCTTCAATCCTAGGACTTAGGAGGCTGAAACAGAAGGATTGCAGGTTTGGGGCCAGTCTCAGCAACTTAGTGAGACTGTTTCAAAACTAAAAAGGAAAAAAAAAGATATATTTGAAAGATCAAGGTTTAACAAAATGTATAAATTTTATTGTTTCATGCAGTACATTCTGAAGTGAAGTAAGCCTTTTAAAAGACTTATTTTTTTCTTCCTCTTCCTCTGGATAAGTAGCTATGAAGAATACAACAACTACTAGGACAGTCCCACACAACCGCCTTGATTTCTGCTAAGGTGTCTAAGGCGCCGGCAGTTTTACTTACCGTCGCTTTTGCACCATCAGCACAAATGTCAATGCAGTCAAAAAGGCAAAGAAATCCTTAATATTGTCATAAAAGCAGTTTCCACTCTGCCGATCCCTGGAAAGAATCTATGGTCTGCATTTTGAAAAGTGCCGTTTTTAAGTAAACCCCCAGCTTCGTAGCATTCACCTGCAAATGATTAATATGCATCTCCAATAAAGACTCAAAACTAATATCACATCTAACCAAATTAACATGTTCTTAATATTATCTTACAATAGTCATCTTATGTCTAAGTGTCTCCTAATGTCTCAAAAAGTTTTTTTATAGTTCCTTTGCTTGAATCAGCATCCAAATTATGTCATTACATTGTGCTTATTTTCTGTCTCTAAAGAATTAATTTTAGTGTTCCCTCCTTTCTCCATTTCATTCCGCTTATTTGTTGAGGAAAACAGATTATTTGTTCTGTAAAATTTCAAGTATTCTGGATTTGGCTGATAGCCACCTCCTAGTGTCATTTAACTTTTTTTTTTTTTGCCTTCCATTTTTTTTTTTTTTTTTAATAAACAAGCAGCTCAGTCTAAAGCGGTGTCCATCACCCCTGCACTATACACTGGACATTTCTTTGCTCTGAGGGGCTCTCCTGTGCACAGGGGCTTTAGCAGCGTCCCTGATGCCCACCCATCTGAGCTGGTAGCACATTCCCCTCCCCAAGTTGTGATGACCTAAAATGACTCCAGACACTGTGAAATGTTCACCATGGGGGCAAAATCCCCCCTAGCTGGCTGAGAAGCCCCTGCTCTGGAAGTTCTAGGCAGCACCGAATTAGATTTAGGCTCAACTTCTATTCTGGCAAGAATAGGTAGGTGATAGGTGGAGCAGAGTATTTCTTATTACATTTTTATAATGTCTGGTCACTGCACTTTTGATCATGTTCAGGTTGATCCCTGATTCAAGTGTTGTCAGACAGATTCGTCAACTGTAGGGACCCAACAACCTTTCTAAATGTTCTAGCGTCCTTCAATGAGTGTGGCTTGGATCCATGCTTTCAATAGGGATTGCTGAGTGCCTTTTCTTTCTCAATCATTTGCTTCTGTCATCATCAGCTGGAATACTCTGTCACAAAAAAGACATTCCCTGATCAGCTATTTTGTTACCCTGAAATCAGGACTATATTAGCCAGCGTTCTGTCATTAGATTAAGATGCCTGAGATAATGAACTTGCAGAGAGGAAAGGTTTGTTTTGACTCACATGATCAGTTGGCCCCCATGGCACGTGGTAGAGCAAAAGCACTCACTCACTCATGGGCAGGTAGTGAAAAGAGACAGAGGAAGAATCTGGGGTCCCTCTACTCTCTTTGAGGGCATGCCCTTGGGAACCTAAGGACCTTCACAAAGCCTCATTTCTCAAAGCTTCCACCACCTCCAAATAGCACTCTGGACTAGGATCTTAACACATGAGCCCTTGGGGGATATTCGAGATGAATACTATAGCAAGAGCAAGTGGGATAAGTCTCAGGCCCTTTGCAGAAAAATAAGCTGGTGCCCTATCTATTCTTTCATGATCTTTTCTTCTACTTAGGAATAATTTTGAGTTTACAGAAAAAAATGACAAGAATAGTTCAAAGAGACGTTTTTCTCTCTTTTTGAACTTTTTGACAGTGAGTTGCCAACATGCTGTCCCTTTATTCTCTCGTCCTTTAGTGTGTACCTGCTACACTCAGGCACCACGATGTGACCACTGACTGACACCCTGCCCTCCTCCATCCCAGAGCTCAGAGGCCCTCCTCACCACTTAGACTCATCTCTGTCTCAGGCTGTACTGATCGCCAGGCAAGGATACTGTTAGCATTTATTTCACTGGAGAGGCACAGTCAAAACGATGTGTTTCAAAGTCACTGGAAACACTTCTTATAGTTGTGTAACGAACTTGATACATTGTTTTTTTCCAGTTGAGGAAACTGGAAAATTGATTTATTTTGTATTTTCAATTACACAAAAAAGTTTCATGGTTCACATTCAAAAGTAAAATACAAGAGAAGTCGGCCTTCCAGAATTCCAAGGAGACTTGCTGTCTTCTGTATCTCCTCAATTTTGTATTATCTCTCTCCTTATGATACCTATTTTATTAATTTTTGCTTTTTACTTTTGTTGTTTCTTTTTTAAATAGCTGCTCCCTTATGGAAAAGATATCTCTCTCACTCAATACTCAATACATGGTTCTGCATCTTGCTTTTTTTTTTCTTAACTTGGTACTATATAAGTGCTTTTTTTTTTTTAACTTGATACTAATACAATGATATTAGCTCATTTTCTATTGCCAATACCACCATATCACAGACTGAGTGAGTTATAAAGAAAAGAAGTCTATGGCTTCCAATCTGCAATCCTCCTGTCTCTGTCTCCCAAGTACTGGGGATACAGCTGTGTACCACTGTGCCCAGCTAGAAGTTTTCAATTTGAGGATGAGAAAAAAATGTGTGTAGGGGGTGGGCTACTGTGGAGTGAAAGCTTGGGAAGCCAGTGAGGGGAGATGAAGATTCAAAGACCATTTGACTCTTGTTGCAATATAAAGTGTAAGCCCTTTCTCTTCATCCCTAAGACATATTTGAAAAATGTCTACATTTTCTTTTATGAAAAAAAGAAAGAAAGGAAGGAAAGGAGGAAGGAAGGAAGAAAGAAAGAAAGAGAGGTTTAGAGACAGTGCACGCACATGCGTGCATGCGTGTGTGTGTGTGTGTGTGTGTGTGTGTGTGTGTGTGTGTGTGTATGGTCTGTCTTTCTCCTATAAAGCTGTCATGTGAGTTCCACACTAATGACCTCCTATAATCCTAATTACTTCCCAAAGACTTCACCTTTAGACATCATGGCTGGATTAATTTTCTACCCTCTTAATACTTTACAATGGGGATTAAATTTCAACACTTGAAGCCTTCAGGGACACATTCAAGCATATACAGACCATAGCATCATTCCATGGCTGAACATTGAAATTTTCCTAAATCACTTTTCTTTTGTTTTACAGCTTTATTGAGGCATAATTCACATACCATAAGTCTACCCATTTGTAAACGCATAATTCAATGATTTTACTAAATTTTTATCATTGTTCAACCATTGCTACAAACCAGTTTTACAACATTTCCATCCCTCAAAAAAGCTCCCTTGTGTCCATTTGCTGCCAATCTTCACTCCCAACCCCACACCCAGGTGATTACTGATCTGTGTTCTGCTTTATAAACTTGCCCTTTCAAAACATTTCATGCTGTCATATAGCATATTATTTCTGATGTTTTTCACTTACTGTAATTTTTCTTTGAGTTTCACTTATGTTGTGACATGTATCAGCGCTCTGTTAATTTAAATTGACTAATCCCATCCCACTGAATGACTATCCCATATTTTGTGTATCCATTTACTAGTTGATGGACATTTCGATTGCTTTCAGTTTGGGGTTATTATGAGTAATACTGCTATGAACACCGGGGCACATGTTTCTGTTTCTTTTGGCTAGATTCTTAGGGATGGAATTGCCGGTCGCTTTGATTTGGTATAGGACTGCAGAGAACTCTACTGCACAGCCATATCATAGCTTATTCCGTCAGTCCCCTATCGATGAACATTTGTGTCATCTCAGTTTTCCATTTTGCTATTGCAAGCCGTGCTGCAGTGGGTAGCTTATGCATGTGTGTTCTATTCCTTCTGCCAGTGTGTCATTTTGCTAGATTCTTAGACGTGGGCCTGCTGGGTCAAATGGCAATTACATATATATTTTGGCTATATATTGCCAAATTCCTCTGCATTGGGGCTGTATTCCTACCACAAGTCTATGAGAGTGATTTTCCACAGACTTGCTATGAGCACGTATCATCTGGCTTTTGCATTTTCAAAAATACAATAGTTAAAAAATGTTGTCTCCTTGGAGTTTTAATCAGAAATGCTTTTTTTTTTGTGACTTGTCATTTTATTCATTAATTCATTCAGCTACCCATCTATCTTATACCACCAAGGGGCAGCATTCCGTAGGTTGCTCTTATTGCTATTACAGTTGTCCTAGGAACCAAGTATAGCTCTGAACAAGGCAAGAAACATTCCTGCCATCATGGAGCTTCTATTCTGGTAAGGAAATCAAATAATACGGTCAATAAGTATATATATTTTTTAAAAAAACCCTGTTCGCATTGAGGTAAGCACTGTGATGAAGTGGAAGGAGGGGCCTGGGACCTCTTGGGGGTGGCATCCATTCATTCACTCACTGAGTCACACCCACAACGCCCCAGGCTCCGGGAAAGTGCCAGGGCTTTCTGAACCCACAGGGCAGCGAGCACTGCCGGTGCTACTGCACTGGGCCCTCAGAACACAGAAAGGATCAGATGTGGTCTCTGTTCACCTGCTGCAGGAAAAGAGTAAGACATAAATTTGAGCCAGAGAGTAAGAAAAATGCCGAAATAACATAATAGGAGAAGGCATTCTAGAACTTTCCTCAGGCTGCTGAGGGGTCAGAGAAGGCCACTCAGAGCCTCAGAAGGTGAGTGACAGAGGCCGGCAGCCTTGCAGGGAGAGCTTCTCAGGCCCCCCTGGTGTGGAGCACTGCCTGTGAGGACTGTGAGGACTGCCTGGTGGACTGTGAGGTTCTGAGATTTCCATTGGGGCAAGCATCCGTTTATCCTCCTATTTGCCCAGTTTGCATAATTTGGGGGCCTTGTGGCTTGTGATTCAGGGCACTTTACTTCTCTCCATGTCTATAGCAGGTAGAGCAATGGCTGCCCTGATGACTGCCATGGTTTGACTGTGTCCCCCAAAAGTCCATGTTCTGGAAACTTAATCTCCCAATTCATATGTCAGCAGCATGTGGGACCTTTGGGAGGAAATTAGGATCAGATGAGATCGAAAGGATGGGTCCCTCATGATAGGATTAGTAGCTCTACAAAGGGGAGGAGAAGGTTGAATTAGCATGGTGGCTGTCTCAATGGGTGATACCCTCTGCCATTTTGTGATGCAGCAAGAAGGCCCTCCCCCAGCAGATGTCAACACCATGCTTTAGGGCTTTCCCAACCTTTAGAGCTGTGAGTCCAATAAACTTCCATTCTTTATAAATAACCTGGGCTCAAGTATCTTGTTACAGCAACAGAAAACAGACTAAAACAATGTCTATAGGTTCATCCCTGAAACCTGTGCATATGTTACCTTACGTGGCAGAAGGGGCTTGGCAAATATGATTAAGTTAAGGACCTTGAGGTGGGGAGATTATCTTGGGTTATCCTGGGGCCCTGATGTAATCTCAGGGTCCCTATTAGAGGAAGGCAAGAGAGAGTCAAGGAAGTGTTTGCGTGATGCAGCCAGGAGCTAAGGAATGTAGGCAGCCTGTAGAAGCCAAGACTGGTGAGGAAACAGCTTCTTCCTTGCAGACTCTGGATGGACACAGCCCTGTTGTCACCTCAGTTTTAGCCCAGTGAGACTCATTTCTGATCCCCACAAATGTAAGACACCAAGTTTGAGATTTTTTTAAACCACTAAAATTTGTAGTCATTTTTTATAGTGGCCAAAGAAAACCAATACATTTAGTTTCCTTACCCTTGATGTAGGGATAATAATAGCAGCCCCAACTGCACAGGGCAGCTGGGAGGGTATGAGGTCTTATCCCTGTCCCTGCTAAGCAGGGCACCAGCTCAGCATAGGGCAGCTGTCACGGTGTCCACTTGTTTCTGACTGTGGCCCTAACTCTGATCTTGAGGTTGATGTGGGCTCTGTCTTTCCATTCATCTGTGCCACATGGAAGTTCACAAATGGCCTCAGCGCTGGCAGCCCCGTGAGTGATGTGTGGTTGACCTGCTTTCACACCAAGGAGACCGCGAGTCAGAGGGAGATGCCCTGCCTGAGCTCACCTGGTACTTAAGGGGCTGAGCCAGGGCCCAGTGCGTATGGTCTCTGATATCCTGCAGGAGACCAAAGCTTGAAGGGAGGAGCAGCACAACCCAGGGGCCAGGGGCTCAAGCCCTGACTCAGCCACTCACCTGGTGTGTGGGGCTGGGGACCTCCTTTCCTCTTAGGTCTCAGATTCCTCTGGGTTGACATTAGTGGAGGAGTAGATGATCTCTAGACCCTTTCAGTCCTAATTTCTATAAATAGAGACAAAGAATGGCTTTCAGGTAGGAGGGTCTGAGAATGGCTGGGGAGATGTTTGGAGTGACAGGCTGTACCAAGGTGTAGACACAGCTGCTTGCTGGTAAGGGTGTAGACACTCAATGGCAGGGCAAGATTTATAGACACTCAAGAATGGGGAAAATATAGATTATCAACTGTTGCTCAGGGTGTCCTTTTTAACAAAGGATTGTTTTAAGGAAGAGACGTTAAGATCTTTAAACACCAAATGTGTACAAGTGGATATCTTTTTCTTTCATCAGACATGAGCTAATGAGAATGCAGCACCTGGGCCTATCTCTTCCCATGCATTGAAATGTCAAGGAGAATCCATTTTAAATGTATTCTGAAGACAGTTTTAATTTGCATTTAATTATAGAATGCTTGTTCATTTCTATGGGAATAAATCCCATAGAAAATATAGAGTGATAAAAATCATTCTTAATACTATTACCTGAATATAGCCATTGTAATTTCCAAATTTTAGATACACACGCGTGCACACGCATATGCATACACACATACGCACATCCACATACTCACATGAACATACCTGAACTGAGGTGAAGAAACCCTTTTCTGCTCTACACTGTCTCCTGCAGTCTACAGGGGTGTCCATTGATTACACCTTTGCCTGCATTTTATATTTTGCTAATTTCATCTCGCCCTTCCCCACTCCCTTCTTTCTTGGGGTTTAGCTCAGGGGCATTTTACCTCTAAGCTACATCCCCAACCCTTCTTATTTTTTTAAATTTGGAGACAGGATTTCTCTAAGTTGCTGAGGGTCTCGCTGAGTTGCTAATGCTGGCCTCACATCTGTGATTCTCCTGTCTCAGCCTTCCAGTGGATTACAGACATGCATCATCATGCCTGGATTTTTGCGAATTTTGTGCGCAAAATTGGTGCCTCATTGTTTTATTGGTGCCTCATATTTTCTGGGATTGCTAGTAGAGCTAAGTGTTGAGCCATATCTTTGTTTTCCATTTGTATTTCTTCTTTTGTAACTTGTCTTTTGGGATCATTTCCTTTGTCCATTTTCTGTTTGAGGGTTCATCTGTTCTTATTCAATAATTTGTCATGTAGATTGGGAATTATTTTACAACACCTCACTTTCATTTTATGCCCGAAAAGTTCTTCTTTCCAGCAAGATTATAAAATTTTCTCAAATACTTTCTTATAACATGTTTATAATTTCATTTTGAAATATAAATTTTAACCCATTTAGAATTTAGTGCACAGAGCCGGGTGTGGTGGTACATTTGGGAGGCTGAGACCAGAGGATCCAGGTTTGCGGCCAGCCTCAGCTACCTAGTGAGGCACTCTGCAACTTAGTGAGACCCTGCTTCAAAATAAAGAATAAAGAATAGGGATGGGGGTATAGCTTGGAGGAATAATGCTTCTGAGTTCAATCCCCAGTACCACACACAAAAAAAAAAAAAAAAAAAAAAAAAAAAGAATTTGGTTCACAAAATGAGGAATTAATATATTCCTTCAAGTGACTAATTTATTTCCTAAAGATTCATACTCTTAGTAATAGTTTGAGACCATATATTCTTCAGGGATTGACTTTCTATATATACTTCATTTGGTTATTCATGAATCTATCTCTTTGCCAGAAATATATTATTTCTAACTATCAATATAGTAAATTTCTAGTACAAAAAATACTGGAATCTTTGTTTTTCATATTATCTTTTTAAAAAAATTCATATATTTTCCTAAGTAAAGTTTGACACCATTTAGTTAAGTTTGAAAATTTTATCTTTAAGACTTTGGTTAGCTGGGCATGGTGGCACACGGTTGTAATCCTAGTACTTGGGAGGCTGAGACTGGAGGATCTGAGTTTGCAGACAGATTCAGCTACTTAGTGAGGCCCTCCACAACTTAGTAAGACCCTGTTTTAAAATAAAGAATAGAAAACAGGACTGGGGGTGTAGCTTGGAGGTAGAATACCCCTGGATTCAATCTCCAGTAGCACACCAAAAAAAAAAAAAAGAAAAGAAAAAAGACTTTGGTTAAGATTGTGTTATATTTCTAAGTTAATTATAAAAGTGTTGGCATTTTTATGGTATGAAGGCTTCTAATCTAGGTATTTAATACATGCTTTTATTTATTCAAATATTCTCTTGTGAGCTTCAATAATGACTTCTGATTTTCTGGATATAGTTCTGTTGTAATATTACAATAGAGAGATCTGGGGTCTTTGCCCCTGGTCTGTGGCAGAGAGATCCTAGAAGCTTTCAAATTTCCTGAATGATAACGGTGATAAGAGGATCTTTTGTTCTATGAAGTGACCCTTGGTGAACCTGTAGATAGCTTCAGAATGGGGACTGCTCTCCATAAAGATTAGACTGTGATTAGAAACTTGGATGCATGATTCATGCCTGTAATCCCAATACTTGGGAGGCTGAGACACAAGGATTACAGGTTTGAGGCAGCCTCAGCAACTTAGTTAAACCCTCAGCAACTTAGTTAAACCCTCAGCAACTTAGCAAGACCCTGTTTCAAAATAAAAAGGGCTGGGGTGTAGCTCAGAGGTATAAAACCCTTGAGAGTACCAAAACAAAACAAAACATAAACATAAACAAAAAACAAAGCCCTTGACCCCTAACCTCCAGGGAAGATGTGGAGGCAGGAGATCAATAAGCCAGAAATGCCCGGTGATTTAATCAACCATACTATGCAAGGAACCTTCCACAAAAACCCCTAGGTGATATGTTCAGAGAGCTACTGTGTTGATGAACACTCCAAGGTACTGGGAGGGTGACACACCTGGAAAGGACCAGGAAGCCCCTTGCTGGTCTCCTTTGTATCTCTTCCATTTGGCTGTTCCCCCAATTTTTACATTCTTTCTAATAGACCAATAAAAGGTAAATTAGATATTTCCCTGAGCTTTGTGAGCAATTCTAGCAAATTACTAGAGCTGAAGGGGGGTGAGTGGGATTCCCCGACTTAGTAGCCAAGTTGGACAGAATGTGGACAGCCTGAGAACCCGAGGCTTGGGACTGGCATCTGAACAGAAGTCAGTCTTGTAGGACGGAGCCTTAAACCTGAGGAGGCTGACGCTGGGTAGTCAGGGTCAGAATTGGGTTGAGTCGCAGGACACCCAGTTGGTGTCAAAATTGGTTGGAGGAAAAAAACAAACAAACAAACAAAAAAAACCAACTCTCACCTGTGTATTCCATTTTTAATTTATTCCTAGCTATTTTCTATTTGCTACTGCTATTGTGAATGAGCTCTTTTTCCCATTATGGTGTCTGATTTTTATTGGCTGTATATAGGCTAAGTATCCATTTCTGTATACTTCCTGTGTAAAATGACTGATCTCTGCTGTGGTTTGAATGTGTCCAAAATCCAGATGCTAAAACTTAGTGGCCAACGTGACAGTATTAAGAGGTGGGGCTTTAAGAGGTGAGTAGTGCATGCGGGCCCCTCCTACGTGAATGGAATTAAGGCCATTCTAAAAGATGCTTCACACAGCATTTAGCACCCTCTTTGCCTTCCCACCCTCAGCTGTATGAGGACACAGTGTTCTTTCCTTCTGAAGACCCAACAGCAAGGCGCCATCTTGGAAATAAGGTAGATAGGGGAAATAGAAGTAACAGGTAGAAGAGAGACAAACAGGAAAGAAAAAGGGAGACTATAGCTTTAAATTTAAGAACGTCATGATGAACCTCACCTTCACCCTGAAGGTCTGTTTTCCTTCAGGCCTAAATTCATAAAAGGTCCCGTAAATAAAAGGCTCAGTAAATCTTAGAGCATTATATGTCCAGTTAATTGGTGCATATACTTTGTTAACCTACAGAATGCATTTTAGACTGACAAGTCTAGGCCTAAATTCTTTTTGTGTGTGTGTGTGGTATTGGGGACTGAACCCCAGAGGCATTCTACCTCCGAGCTATACCTCCAGCCCTATTTTTTATTCTTTATTTTGAAACAGGGTCTCACTAAGTTGCAGAGGGCCTCACTAAGTAGCTGAGGCTGGACTCAAACCCAGATCCTCCGGTCTCAGCCTCCCAAGTACTGGGATTACAAGCATGTGCCACCATGCCTGGCTTTAGGCCTAAATTCTTAACAGGTCTAGTAAATCAAGAGAAACAAGCTCACCCCCTCCCATGCTCACCATTTGCCCACCCCTCACAAAAGTCCCCTGTAAAAGAAGAACTCTGCACTCCCAAGTGTGCCTCTCTCACTCGGGAAGTGGCCAGCGTTCTCTCTTGAACATGTATTTCTTGCTTTCCTAAGTAAACTTCTGTCTATGTCTCTGACTGGCGTGTGCTGAAATTCTTTTCCATCATGTAAGCCAAGGACCCCATAGATTCGGAGTTGAGGAATCGACCCTTCTCCCATGACAGAAATAGCAACTCTTATCAGAAAACTGAACCTTCTGGTGCCTTGATCTTGTATTTTTCCAGCTTTCAGGACTGTGAGAAGGTAAATTTTTGCTTTTATAAATTACTCAGTATTACGTATTTTGGTAGAGCAGCATAAATGGACTAAGACAAATTTTCTTCATGGTACTGGTCATTTTTCCAATGACTACATTGGATTTTCAAGGAGGAAAATAATGTTATCTGCAAATATTAATGTTATTTCTAATCTTTCCCTTTTTTGCCTTAGTTTATTCCATCTCAATTTTTATATTTATTTATTTATTTTTGATACTGGGGGTTGAACGCAGGGGCACTTTACCTCCAAGTTATACCCTCAGCCTTTTGTTTTGTTTTGAAACAGGATCTTGCTAAGTTGTTGAAGCTGACCTCAAACCTGTGATCCTCCTGTCTCAATCTCCCAAGTATTGGGATAACAGTCACGCCCAGCTCCATCTCAGTTTTCAGATCTTAGCATTTCCAGCCAAGCAGCCCTAGTGTCTTTGGTTGGACGGTCATGTGTCAGGTCACCGGGACCTCTGTAAGCTGCAGATCAGGGCAGCCGGATCCCGTGACCTAGAGCTCTCTGAGAGAGTAACACCCAGGCTGGTCCCAGTCACCATCACTGTCCAGTGGAGCCAAATTCAAAGCCAGGAAACTGAGCCGGGCGTGGTGGCGCACGCTTGTAATCCCAGCATTCGGGAGGCTGAGACCGGAGGATCCGGGTTCGCGGCCAGCCTCAGCTACCTAGTGAGGCACTCCGCAACTTAGTGAGACTCGGTTTCAAAATAAAGAATAAAAAATAGGGCTGGGGGTATAGCTCGGAGGTAGAATGCCCCTGAGTTCCATCCCCAGTAC